>VUQS01030580.1:82774-95679 GCA_015108495.1 Heterochromis multidens | reverse complement strand
TGGGATAAATAGTAAGTAAGTATTTCTCATTTCATCTCATTACCTCCTTTCTTTAGAGTCTGTGCTCCAAGCCAGCAACTTTGGAGATGACCTGAGTCTTGGAGCGGATGGTAAACATATGCTGTACATGTACATGCATGCATGAACAAATACACACAATTGCATACATACATCGTGTTTTCATTTCCCGAAGGAATTTTAGGAATTGCAGTGACTTTGCCTGGGGTTAGCTGTTTGTGTCAGCTCCCTAGTACAAAGTCTATGTGATGTGCCACTGAGCCAATGTGAGAATAGCATAGGAGATTTTCTGGATAATTCACATTGATTGACTGGGGGTCATAGGTCCCGCCTCCTGCTCTCTCAACTTCCTTGCTTAAATCAAACTGAGTATTTCTATTAGTGAGAAAGAATCTAAAGTACTAACTTCTGTTAAAGGAAAAATGAAACTGCAGATAATGACTCCAGCTGATTTTCTAGAAAACAACTTTGCATTCATTTCCTGGAGACTAAGCCATAACCATTACTTTTCTCACCTTTATCCAAAGCATAACCAAGCCCCTAACCTAACCTTAATGTTTAACCTTGATGTTTTTTTTTACTTTAATGTCCCCTCAAAATGAGTAATATACACTTACACTTGTAAAAGACTAATAATAAACCAGAAAATATTATAGGATTATAGGAAAATTGATTATGCATCCTGATTTTTCTTTTTTTTTATCTTTGCTTATGCTCAAATTAGTCTTGTTTGTAATAGTGGTGACAAAGATACACACAGACTGAGCAGTTTATAACTAAGAACTATAATATGTCATTGAAACATCCAGTGTTGTGCAGTGCCATGGGGACCTTTTTGAGAAGGCAGAGTGCAGGCTAGAAAGCAATTTTGTTAATACCTCTTAAGTTATGTCATGAATGGGCTCACTTTTTAAAATAAAATATAACATTACACATATACAGATTTATAAGGATCATATACACAAATCATACATCAAAAAACTGTTATATGATTGTTATTGTAAGGGCTACACAACAATATTTTCCACCTAAAAGATATCTGGTCCCAGGAACAATCAACTTAGTGGATCGTGAACCAAGGCCACAGGTTTCCAGTTTTGTGGCATAGATTGAACAAGGTGCTAGAAACATTCCTTAAATGTTTTGGTCCATATTGTCAGCATTACACAGTTGCTGCAGATTTGTCGGCTGTACATCCATGATACAAATCTCACACTTCATTTACACAGCCATTCATTTACACAAGTTATTGATATGAGACTGGCTAGTTTTCTTTGTACAAAAGGAGTTTGGCTTGCTTGTTAGAGATCCTGATTGTCTTTGCAGGAAGCATTGCACTAAATGAAGGACGTTAGAGCAGAAGGGGATTTTCTACATGTGTTAAGATCATACAAATACATCTGTAACTTATACCCTCTGTATCCATTTGTCTTTTGTAATAAGTGAATTTCTTCTTTGAACAACCCTGTGGCATTGGTACTTGTGCAGCTGCATGACAGCTTCTTTAAACATGACTGGGGACAAGGTGACACTTGGAAGATTTATAATTTTAATTAACATGGTTTCCTTGTTTCAGCTTCACTGGTACATGGTGGAGAAGTTACATCTGAGCCTGGGTGAGTAGCATCTGTAAGCATGTAGTTATAACAGTAACAATGAAACAACAAGTATTTACTAAAGACCTGGTAATTCTAGGCATATTTTATGAATGATCATAATGAGAGCATGTTACTTGTTTAATTCCATTTCATACACAAACACACAGTTAAATCCAGGCAATCCTCCTCACTGATGCTTTTCTGTCATCTTTACACCCTGGAAACTAAGGGTGTTTCTCTTCAAATAATTCAATTGTAATAGATAACGCTTGTTTAAGAAGAAGAAGAAGAAGAAGAAGAAGAAGAAGAAGAAGAAGAAGAACTTTATTGATCCCAAAGGGAAATTCATATGTCTGACATAGCTGATCTGCTATTTGTATAAGAATTGTAAAGCCTGATGGCTATGGGTGTGAATGATTTTCTGTAGAGAGGAGTCTTCCAGTTGTGGGCTGATCTGCCAGGTGGTGGTAAGGCAGTAGTTCTGTAAGCTTCTTTGACATTGCCGTATTATTTTCTCTAGTAGTCAACAAATTGTGTGAATCCAGTCAGGTGGGAGGAGAGGGAAACATGATTGAAGTCTCCTGGTATTATGAAGAGTGCCTCTGGATGTTTAGTCTGTATCCTAGCAACAGTTTCATGGAGAACTTCTCATGGAGCTTCAGCTGTTGCCTTGGGTGGAATGTACACAAGTATTGTTATGATATGAATGAACTCCGCCGGCACACAACATAGCCACACACCAACCGCCAACAACCAGGACAACACATCCTTTTCTTGACAGTGACATGCGCAGGACCACACCATCTCCAGTCCACAAACAAAGCCAGAACCCCACCCTCCCTCCTGCCACCAGCCTCAGCACCTCCGCCCAAGGCACACCCCCCGAGTCCTCACCAGCAACTCCAGCCCACCATCCCTGCCGGGCAGAGAGCCGACACCTCCCACGATGACCGCCGGCAGAAAGGGCCCACATCTCCACCTCCAAGCCTCCACCCCTGCACCAGCATGACAACCACGAAAACACTTCCCCATCCCAGCTGGAACAGGGCGGCACCCCCCAGAACCGCTCCACCTCAACGAAAAAAAGCTCCTCCCCTGAGCAAACTCCTCCCCCACAGAAGTACCCATCAGCACCGGACAAAAAAATTGACAAAAACACAACAAAACACAACAAAATACAACAAAAATAAAGCAAAAAGATCAGAGCCACCAGACCTTGCTGCTACCAGTTGTAGCGCATGTTCATGTTTACTGCGTGATTGTAGACTAAATCAACCATGTGGCTTTTTAAATTGACAAAATCAGTACTAAAGAAAATTAAATGAAGTCTAATGTTCTTTATTTATTTTGTTTCACTCTGTGGTGACCACGAAGCCTGGCACGGCATCCATTCTTTAGACAACACAGCAGGCTCACCAGGTCAGTGACCAAGTCTTCTACAAATCAGAATGAACAGATCATGCACAAATAAAGGCTTTAATATGCAAGTTGCATTCAGTCTAACATTTTACACGTCTTGTGTATAGTACCCCTCGTCAAGGACTATGTTTGCCATCAATGAACTTGGGCCACAGCATAGCTTCTAGCTGCCTCTCCTCCTCAACCTGGAAAAGTACATCAACGTGAGTCTTCAACACTTTCAAAGGATTTATTATTCTCCAGATTTTCAAAAATGGTTTTTACTTGGATGGCATGGTATGCACCATTTCTAACATATTATTCACTATATTGGTCCCATCTTTCATGATGTTGTAAAACATTAGCTGTACAACAGTGATGTACAACCTCGAATACAACATTTTCTCTCCCTTTTTCTCACACTAGTATATCAGAGGTCCTCGAGTTCTGCTCAGAGGATGCGGAGGAGACTTTGTATGAGCTGGGTTTTGGCTGTGAAGAGCCACAGGTTACCGTGCGCATCCCTCCTCGCTTCTTTACCTTTCCTTCTCAGGCTCAGGGCATCAACTTCCGCCTCTTCCTGGACTCACAGATACGGCGGATAAGAGAGGAGGACCCCAGCCTCTCTCTTGCCAGTAAGACTATCTAGTTCTAGCTCTTCTGTAGGTTATCTTGCTTTGACATGTGATCTGTATAAGATTAGATAAGATATGTGGTAAGGTGAATTAGATCCATTTACATGAGATCTATTTATTTCCACAGGTCGTTTCAGACAAGTTCAAGTGCTCACAGCAATGGCCAACGCTTTCTATTCCCTGTACTCCCACGTGTCCCGCACTCCTCTCCAGAAACTGTCCACACCGGAGTTTACCTTCTCTTCCCCCGTGGAGAGGATTGAACGGTTCAGAAGCAACATTCGTAGTGAGCCACGCTCGCCAGTGGAGAGGCTGAAGGACACTGTCAATAAGATGTGTCTCTACACGGGGTCTCCCCGGGGGTCAGACTCCACCTCTCCACAGCCTTCACCCAGGAAAAGATCCAGCCTCCCAGATGTTGTGGATATAGTGTGGAAAAACAAAACTGGAGTTAACAAGAAGCTGGATTTACAAGAAAGGAATAATTCAGCTTTGGATGTTAGGCAGATCACAGATGGTGCAAATGGGCAGGAAACTCAGCAGTCAGTGACGGATACGGACATTCTCGAGAACAGAAATGAAACCTGTCAAAAGGAGATGGAGGATGATAATAAACAGACAGATAATGTTGACCCTGATGAAGATAATGTCCAACTAACAGACCCTGACTGCATGACTCAGAGTGTAAGAACATCTGTAGCATCATCATCAGAAGAAACTGTGATAGAAACCCAATATGAACCACTTTCATGTCAGCCAGAGCCAGACTCATGTTTGACACAAAGTGACAAAAGGACAGCTGAGCTAAAGCCTGTTTCCAAGGTTACATATGATTTAATCTGCCCCCAGATAGTTGAAAGCGTACACCGGGCGCCTTTTTGCTGTCAAAGCCCACACAGTCCAGAAAGTTTGTCTTATATCCCCTCTGAGAGAGAAAGCACAGATAGATCCTGTTCTGGATCACACAAATCCAGTATACAAACCTCCATGTCTAAGCCTAACGGGGACTCACGCACAGACGATTTTGCCTCTTCAGATGAGGCCACACAGGAAGACACATCTAGAGCTCTTCCTGTCCTGGAACCCAGTGGTAGCTACACTCATTATTGCATAACTGTGACTGGCTGGGAAGGCGATGATGTGTCTTCCTCTTCTTTGAAAACACCAGATTCCAGTCATGCTTCGCATGTCTTCTATGCTGAGAAAAAGTCAGCTTCTGAGAGGCAAGGACAGTATCTGAATCCTTTGACACATCAGAGCCTGAGCAAATTCTCCAGTAACCTTCAGCAGGTTAATTCCTTTGAGCTGGAAGAGGTACAGTAGTTTCACAACAGTGCTGTGGCTTCATGTGGCTTGCGATCTCTGTACCATCATTTGAAAAGAGTTTAACAGTTAATCTCTAGATGCATGCTCAATAATCCAGGTAAAAGAATTCCAAAAAGCTGAATCTGTTCTTCTGGACGTAGCGTTTTCAGTGGGAGAAACATTTCGTCACTATCCAAGTGACTTCTTCAGACTGAAGAAGTCACTTGGATAGCCAGACTCAAGTCCTGATAATCATGATAGAACATGATGAAAAGGGCATACATGGTTGTAAGAAAAATTATAAAAGAATTCATCAGAAAACCAAAAAAAACCCCAGTAGATCATATTATTTCTACATAGCCATATCTAGAATAGAATTACCCATTTCCTCAGTAGTAAATCCTTCTTTATAAAAACAGTTATAAGATGTCTCATAGTAAGATTTACACATGAGAGTGGCCCCTTTCATTTTTTTCTTATTGTTTGGGAAAATGCAATGAAAAGGGTGACATTTCTTAGTGTCAGTCATAGCCTTATGAGACATAAAACATACATTCACTCTAAGTTTTTCCCATTTCCATTTCCATTCAGGTACAGTCTCACATCCAGATATTCCATATGTTCTTTCCTCCATGGATAATTTTTGGTATTGGCCATTTATGATGAATCATAAATGGCTCTTTTGTTTAAATAAACAACAATAGGCTAAACAACAATATTATTTATCAGAAGGGCTGGAAAACACAAGGAAAACAAATGATACAAAAGAGCCTCTTATAATCAAATCTGACTTCAAATCTACAGTGATAGACATTTATGATGAAATGACTTGCTGTGTATAATTGTTTATGAAATTGTTTCCTAATTATACAAAAGTTTAAACAGGCATTCCCTTTGTCTTTTTAGGTGCATAGTGCAGGAGAGGAAGATTTTGGACAGTCAGAAACTGCAAGAACTACAGCCTCGCCATTTTCAAAGAAACATCAGTACAAAGGTACTGTATACTTACATTTTATTTGAGGGACTTGACTTTTTTTTTTCATGAGCACACTTTACAGGAATTTGACTTGTCACAGTATTAAAATAGTTGTTTGGTTTTAGCAGTGGTCATGAAATCGCTGACCATAAAAAAACAAAACATTTGCACAGTTAAAACAGTGAGAATGTGTGAAGTCAAAGGGTGTTGCCACGAAACACTGCTCGAGCTACTTGTGAATAAACTTTGAGTGCACAAAAAAATGTCGTTATACTTCTTCTCTTTTGTTTCACAGAGTAATACCTTACTTTGAGCTTACTGCAGGTCTTGTATTGAGATCAGAAATGACATGTGAGGAACTGAGTAATTCAGACAAACCTAGGTATAAAAATATACACTCTCCAGCCACATTATTAGTTACACATTGCTGATACTGGGTTGTACCCTTTTTTGCCTTCAGAACTGCCTTAAATCTTCATGGCATAGATTCAAGGTGCAAGGTGCTGGAAAAATTCCTCAGAGATTTTGGTCCAAATTGACATGACAGCATTACACACGTCCATGATGTAAATCATCCATTCCACCACATCCCAAAGGTGCTCTGTTGGATTGAGATCTGGTTACTGTGGAGGCCATTTGAGTACAGTGAACTCACTGTCATGTTCAAGAAACCAGTTTGATATGATTTGAACTTTGTGACATTGTGCTGGAAGCAATCAGGTAGGCTGTGGCGTTTAAACAATACTCAGTTCATAAGGGACCCAAAGAGTGCCAAGAAAATCTCCAATATCCCCCACACCGTTAGACTACCACCAGCAGCCTGAACTGTTGATACAAGATGGATGGATGGATCCAGGCTTTCATGTTGTTTATGCCAAATTCTGACCCTACCACCAGAATGCCTGGTCAGAAATTGAGGCTTATCAGACCAGGCAACGTTTTTCCAATATTTTATTGTCCAACTTTGGTGAGCCTGTGTGAAATTTAGCCTAGGTTTCTTGTTCTTAGCTGACAGGAATGGCACTAGGTGTGGACTTCTGCTGCTGTAGCTCATCTGCTTCAATGTCGATGTGTTGTGCGTTCAGAGATCCTCTTCTGCATACCTTGGTTGTAACGAGTGATTATTTGAGTTGTTGTTGCCTTCCTATCAGCTCAAAGCAATCTGGCCATTCTCCTCTGACCTCTGACATCAACAAGGCAGAGAACTGCCGCTTACTGGATATTATCTCTTTTTTACCATTCTCTGTAAACCCTAGAAATACACAGAGCAGCCCGTCTGGCACTAACAACCATGCCACGTTCTAAGTCACTTACTGTAAATCACCTTTCTTTCCAATTCTGATGCTCAGTTTGAACTTCAGTAGGTTGTCTTGACCATGTCTACATGCTTAAGTACATTGAGCTGCAGCCATGTGTTTGGCTGATTAGATAATTGTATTAATGAGCAGTTGTACCTAATAAAGTGGCCAGTGAGTGTATATGTGAGCACGAAAATGATTTTAGCGTTGCGCGAGGGCCTGACAAATGTATACACAAGTAGTTGCGCAGGTGTGCCTTTCTGTGCCTATTTAGGTCAGTCTGCAGCTGCATTTGTGTTGCACTTCCCAGTGTACAGAGAGCATATCTGACTGTGTTTGTGCCCTTGTATAGGTGAAGTGGTCCGGGGTGATAGTGTGCAGTCCGACAGCAGCGGCTATGCAGACGAAGAAGTCAGCCCCTCAGACAGACACAGCAGATGACAGAAAGTTCATGTAAACATGTACAGCAATGTTTGTCATCAGTGGATCTGAGTTTGTAAAACTTTGAAAAATTCATTCTGGCGAGGACTTCATGTCAAAAAATATCATGGTACTGTAAGACTTGGTCATGTCAAGGTTTTATAGTGTTTTTCCAGTGAGAAAATTTTTTTAACAAGCATTAAGTTTCTCCCTTGTGCTCATATTTAATGCAGTGTTGTATTGTAAATAAGTAAATTCAACAGTGGACTATATTTTATTTAAATGGCAATGTAGTCACAATGTAGGTGAAAAACTGTATTACAATTGAAACCAAAGACAAAACCCATGGAGCTAACATTTTATTTACATGTTTATTATTTTTTTTTTGTACCACAGCAGAGAAGTCTCACAAGTTTAATGTCAGCATCACAATCAGTTTCATGGTCTTTATTTCTATCAAGCACCTTGAACTCGATGCCAGTGTGATTAAAAATACACGAATGTGGTCATCCTGCATTGTGCAAAAGACTGAGTAGTGCAAACTTTATACTGTTTTCAATAATTATATTAAGTGACTTCAAGGAATTTTACCAGCTACCAAAAAAACCCCCAAAAAACCCAGCAGAAAAACAGGAAAATGCAAGGGAACGTTTTGTTTTAATATTTTTGAAAGTCCAAATAATATGATGGCTTTGTCTGGTCTGTGATATCGAAAGCTAAACGCAAGGTTTTAGTGAGTTTAATGGTGACAAGAACAAGTATTTATCCCAACACTCAATGGACTATTTCCTTTTTCTACCAACACATAAATGTATCTTTATTTCAACAGACATGAATTTGCAAAGTTCCTAATGTAGACATTGCAATCTTAAAGAAGAGGGAGAAAGAAAAAACAAACTGTGATACATCGTGAAACTACATTAGGGCAATTCATAACAGAGTTTCCAAAATATTATACTTCATTTTTGAGCTTGTAATCTTAAAGATAACCTGGCCAAACATTCAGAACACAGCATAGCAGAGACAGACAGCTTTAGTTTTGGGGTTTTAAATGTAAGTACCCCTAATATTGTTTTCGGGTTATCACTTTCGTGCATTACTTAGCTTTTTGTGTGTGTAAAATGTTTGGAAAGTTACAAAGGTTAGCCTCCTTGCCAA
This sequence comes from Heterochromis multidens, assembly GCA_015108495.1. Lineage (NCBI taxonomy): Eukaryota > Metazoa > Chordata > Actinopteri > Cichliformes > Cichlidae > Heterochromis > Heterochromis multidens. Next base: position 86,873 of record VUQS01030580.1, on the reverse strand, counting down.
AAGAAATCATTTTGAAACATATTCTTTGTAGTCCAGGTTTTCTTTTCCCTGATTTATCTATGTCACTATGTAACACACTGGCGTAATGCCAGCATAGAGGCTAGTTTGGCACATCCTCAAAGAATGAGAAGAAGCTGCCTCTACTGAATCCAGATGCAGCCAGCTGCCTTGTAGTAGAGTATTTAACCCCTCCCAGCATCTGAAGTACTGAAGATCCAGTGATATGCTTTTATTTCCATGACAATGGGACACAGAAATATGAAAATTCCTATATGTTTAATGTCAGCATGGTGCACAGCTAATGTGGCTAATGCTAAGAACTGTTTGATTCTCTCCTACTTTCTTTAGAAATACTTAATTTATCCCAAAAGTTGGGAAATTCTTGTGTGGGAAATTCATTTTCTCGCATTCCTGATAAAACTGTTCTCATTTACATATTTTTCTGATTCTGTTGTCCGATAACATCATTAAGTAAAACCAATTTTCAACCCCCTGATGTAACAACAATTTTACCTAAAAAACAACAAGATTGAAAAAACAACATTATTATAAAGATATTAGGATTTCACCCACTCAGAGATAAAGTTAGAAACAAAGTATGTCAGCCTACTGTGGCTAAATCTAAAGCTTTTTGTTAGCAGTTGACTGCTCTTTACATAAGCAAAGTGGCTGATCAATCAAACTGATCAATCAGAACAGAATAAGTTTCTATAAGGAGGGCCCTAAAGAGTCAGAACCTAAAATGGATTGTTTTAGACAGAGGGTGAAATAATGTGCTGCAGCAAATAATGTGTTTATTGAACATTAAATCATATAAACCTACTCTAGTAGACCCCACCAAATAGCACGACCATGTAAATGAGCATAATAGCGGTACTTTTCTCATATTAAAACCAACATTTTTTAACACTTAGACCAGCTTATTTGTTAAAAAGTCAATCTTTAAGATGATTGTCCTCTGATAATAATGCAGCAGTCTCTCCTTTTCTTCATTTTTCATCATTAAGTCTGGGTTCTTGTTATATCCATGCATGAAAATTTAACAAAGCAACAATAAACTGATGATTTCATACCCAGTTTTCTTAAAAACCCCTTTCGCAATTGCTCATTTTCACTGCATCAGAATTTTATCTCAAGTTATTTGCAACATTGAACTTACCGCAATAGCACCATTTATAATTTCAGATGAAAACAAAGAGGATGATATAAAGACAGAAAGTTAAAAAAAAAAAAAGAAGTGAAAATACAGTTTGAAATAATTACCGCTAAATATGGGAAATGTCAAGAAAAGGGATTTTTTGGGCAACTAAATCTTCATTGGCAATAATCAGGTATCAAAAAAACAAACTCCAGGGATTAATCAAGGGGCATAACGAGTCTTCATTTCCAAATCTGAGGTAATTCATGTTATTTGAGCTCATCACAAAAGTGCCTCCGTCATCCAAAGTGGAAATTTATGATGGCATTGTATAGTGGTGAGTTTGAGTCTGCGAGGAGGAAACTGACAGGCTCGTCATTTCCCTCCTGCCATGATTTTGAGGTACTGCAGTGCATTGTGGGCTGCGTTGGCTCGAGCACCATCTATGTTTGGGGCGAAGCCGTGACACACGGTGATTGGCTGCGTGGAGAGCTCCACTAGACACTGACACAGGCCACTGAGACTGCGCTCCTCTAAGAACAGAAAGGACAAAAAAAACTTCTTAAAAACAAAACAGCAAAGCAACATTAACATATTTTTATGACAGCTACATTTTTACTATAAAATAGATATTTACGGCATTATTACTGCTTTTGAAATAGTATCATGGTATATGTAGACAGTAAATGTTGCCGTGCCTCACCATCCACATACACTTGCCTTACAAAGTTAATACAGTGTATTTCAATGACATTTCACAAAAAGGTATCTCCAATATTGTCACTTACTTTTTCTACCAGCTACGATTGTTTTTGATGTTCTACTTAACCCACATAGAAGCTATATATTAAATAAGGCCTCATTCCTTTAAAGTCTAAGCATTCATTACTCATTAATTAAGCATAAGATTATTACCGTATATATCTCTTATGAGCTATATTACATCTATCATACTGTACATCCAATTCAATGTAGCTATTACATGCAGCATAACATTAATATGACAAAAGCTACTGTAACAAAAGCGTATATTTGAATATTATTTTATTCTACACTATATGACTATGAGAATATTAACAATTGGCTTTCACTACCGCATATTTTAAGATAAACTAATACTTTTGTTATGATTTCATAAGTCATATTCTTTGTAGAAGGTAAAATAATGACCACGGCAAGTTCTGATACTACAAAAAAAAAAAAAAAATGTGTGCTGATTATGCAGATAAATCCAGCAGAGATAACAAACAAATGTCAGTAATTTGAGTCATTAACGTAAAGCTGACACTTTAAATTCTGGTCTATCCGTGAAGAACTGTCCACATAAAAAAAAGGGTTCCCATACAAAACTAAGACAAAAAGCAGCTGCAGGCTACTTCCTCAATATCTGGTGACCACAACACAGCTTGCCTTTTGTTTCATGGCATGACATCAAAATCTACCCGTTATGCTCTGCAAATACAGATGGTGTAAACCAGATGTGAAAGTGATAAGAAGTTTTCACAGCCTAACAAGGTTTATCTTAAGCAGCACAACGTAAGCTCAACTGAATTATCATATTTAACAGATACTAACTAAAATGCAGCTCTTCTTGTATGTAGACATATCAGCAGTAGTGTTGATGCCTCCACCTTTCTCCTTACCCTGTGAATATCATACTACATTTAACGAGAATGCAGTGTACTGCATTACTTTCACTGAAGTGAAAGCAAAACCAAGAGAGAATTGTGAGATATGGTCAGTGAACTCACCTAGATCCAGGTAGCTGACATCAAAGCGCTGTTCCAGAGACAGTTCACTTAGCAAAGAGCAGAAGTTGGAGTCAGAGGGCATACCCAGAGGGTGGCTGCGGAGCTGGAGGATCTTCTCACCAGCAGAGTTACGCAGAGAATCCCATGTGCAGCTGAAGCCTTTGCTTTTGCCCGACTCAACTCTGCTGCCCGTGTTCTGTGCACACAGGAAGGTTTGGCAGAAATTAATGGACAATATCATTATGTGCCAGCAATGTTCATGAGACAGAAAAGTGATAACAGAGTATATGGTGCATAGCCTATGCTACATTAAAAATATTTTAGGAAAAACAGTAAAATTGGAAATGTTTTTGAATATTTTGTTACTACCTGGAATTGAACTAAACTCTGAAATTTGTGTACTACTAATTCTCCTAGTGATGCTGAATAATCCCCCAGGATCTTCATTAACACTGTGAGTCAGTGTAATGGTGTTTGATTCTCACCATAGTAAATGTATCGTCTTCTGCATCAGCATCATTGCTGGTCCTCATATCTACAGGGACATCATGTATACGTGATAGCATCTTAGCTGCTGCGTTTCTCTTGGCTAGCTTCTTAGACGTTCCGCTTCCTGGTGAGGAACAGGAGATTGCATAAGCGACCAAAGGCTGTGCTTGATATCTTTTAACGTTTCATGCATTAGGAGTGTAATTCAAGGAAAGTCATAAATTTGTTGAGAGCTGTGAAAGGCATAACAAGAGATACACGATTTTGCTCAGTTTTATTGAGCTGTTTTCTATAAATAATATTTCATTAGTGAATGAATTAGGAAAAGGTGCATATGGCATGGTTAATACCGTTTAAGCTTTGGCCTTTAATATAGGCGAACACCCTGCAAACACACACACACTGAGAGAAACAAAGCAACGTACCGATTTCTACAAATCTCTCCACTCTGCAGGTCATGGTGAACTCTTTGCGATGTGCTGGACCGGACTCTTGGGTGACTGTGTACTCTGGCAAACGCCATCCTTTCTGCACTACCAGTTCCTGGCAGAACAAAACAGAAAAGAAACCAACAGTTGTACCATCTATAAACTACAGAAATAATGACATCAAAATGAAACCTTGGTAGTTATCTCTGTTTATTTACCTGCAGAGCCCCTACAGGGTTACATTCAGACTGCTGTGAACTGCCTGTGGTCTTCATCTCTGACTGGGAACTACA
>VUQS01030580.1:59565-80992 GCA_015108495.1 Heterochromis multidens | reverse complement strand
TTTTTAAAAGCAAAAAAAAAAAAAAAAAATTTTTTTTTTTTTTTTTTTTTTTTGGAGGAGTGTGGTGGACAGACCCGGGTGCTATGTTAGCTTAGCTTTACCTGGAGCACCCGGAGTTTCTCTTCCAGCTGTCCGATGCTGTCTCGTCGTTCATTCCCTATTTCACGCAGACAGAGCCGATCGGTTTCAGATGGCAAATCCCCCCCACCTAAACAGACACTTGCTTTCATGAGACGCTGTTTATTAGTTTCCCCTTACAGATGATGAGGCGACGGCATAAAACGAAGCCCCCCGTTACTGCCGCCCCGACAGACTACAACAGCGGAGTCCTCTGGCGCAAAGATATGACGTCAGCGGTTTTGCAGTGACATTTCATGAAACATCTTTTTACATGGATGGCATGGACAGAGCTGCGCAACACGCATCAATCCAGGTATTTATGCACATTCAGAGAAGTCACGAAAGAAAGAAGTCTGAAAGAAGTCAGTCTTCTTCTTTCAGCTGCTCCTTTTAGAGGTCGCCACAGCAGATCATCTGCCTCCATCTCACCCTATCTCTAGCATCTAATCTTGTCCATTCTGCTCACTCCCAATGAAAAACTTTACATCTTCAGCTCTGCCATCTCCAGCTCGGCCTCCTGTCTTTTTTGTCTCCAAACCATACTTCATAGCAGGTCTCACTACCATCTTCTAAACCTTCCCTTTCACTCTTGCTGCGATCCTTTTGTCACAAATCACCCCTGACACTCGTCTCCACCCGCTCCACCCTGCCTGCACTCTCTTCTTCACCTCTCTTGTGCACTGTCCATTGCTTTGGATGGCTGACCCCAGGTATTTAAACTCATCTACCTTCACAGCCTCTGCTCCTTGCAGCTTCACTGTTAACATCTGGCTCCTCTCTCATTCACACACACATATTCTGTCTTGCTTCTACTGACTGATTCCTCTTCTCTCCAGAGCATACCTCCACCTCTCCAGGCTCTCTTCCACCTGCTCCCTACTCACTACAGATCTCAATGGGGTCTGCAGACATCATAGTCCACAGAGACTCCTGCCTGACCTCACCTGTCAACCTTATCGCATTGAAATAGTCACATTAAGCAGACTTTTGCAGTGATGTAAAACACTGCACGGTTACATTTTTATACTGTATAGCAGATACCTACATCTACCAACCTGTTACAGTAAAATGCAGTTATTTAAATGGTAGAAGAACATGCATCCACATTTTTGGGTAGCTGATCTCTTTCACAGTAGCCAATCTTCCAGCTGAAGTCTTAAAACTGCAGCAGGAAATTGAGGATTTAAAAATTGCATACAATAATAATAACAAGAAAATAGGAAAGTCCCTGCATCGTGTTAGTTGAGTTACATTTGTTACTCAACTTTTATTTTTTTTTTAGCATGTAATAAAAAGAATGGTCCTACCGTTTATTTCTTACAGCCATTTCTACAGTTTTATATTTATATTTTATATATAAGTGGATAAACTGTTTATATGCCTAATTGTAGGCTACAGATTTTGATTGATAGCTTTTATTGTATCCTGGCTCCTTGAGGAATGATTTGGTGTCCCTAAATGTAACCAGAAGAGGGCGACAGCTAGTCACTTATTTCCCCCGCTGACAAGCCTCCCTGCCGGGTCTATCTGGGATGTCCACCACCTGTCATCTCCACTACACACCAACGTGGCAACGTGGGAAATTCCTGTAGTTTGGTGGACTGACCACCCTAAAGCTAAAAATAAGACTTTGAAACCAGACATGCTGCAGGGTGTTTATTCTAAAAGCTTTCAGAGATAAACCACTCCATGGGGGAAAGAAAAAGGTAAAACACTTTATACAGCAACTTTCAAAATAGCATCTTTCAGAGCAATGATGAAAGTTGCTTTTAGTTGGAAACATTTTAAGCACTACAATGAGTCTCAACCAGGTAAGTAAAATTTAAGGAAAAGGTTTTAAAATAATATTACAGCCAGGCAGCTCTTTAATTTAGTTTGGAAAGATGTGCCTTCATGAATGCCCAAAGGAACCGTGCAGACCCATAAAATCATATGAACCCACAATGTCAGCGTCTCCTTTCCAAATAATGTAGCAGCACTTGCATAAAACATTTTATTTTATTTGCATTTTCCACCTTTCCATGAATTTTCTTTAATTCCGGGGCTCAACAATTAATCCCATGATGGTCTCCTTGTAAACCCCTGCTGGCCACTGTCGAACTGGAGCTCTGAAAGCTTCATCCACTGGCATCAGTGTGTCAGTGTGGATAAGCCTGTTTTGCCAAATGCAACACAAAGTGAACTGGCCATGACAATGAGCAGCGCTGCCTCCCATTTGAACTCCTAAACCTACAATCCATGCAGCATGATTTATCACTGACCTGAGTATCTGTGACCGGAGTACACCCCTCCTGCTCATTACTCATACTTTCAGCGTTAATTTGTCTCGTTCTCCGGGACTTTATTTATCAGCTGAAGGCTCCAATTTATTGACCCATAATGTGATAATGTAAGTGTTTTTATTGAGCTTGTGGTTAAATCACTGACTGAATGAGATCAGAGATGAATGCCATCTCTTAGCAGTTACAGTATACTTCATCCAAATTGTATGCACACATAGACACGCATCCACAAACACACTTTCCTTTTCCCTGTCTTGGCCTGGTGCATTAGTATGTGTGGTTCTTTGCTTGCCAAAATCATCAGTAGATATCTTCAAGCCCTGAGCTGCTCTTTTTCCCTCCTTCCACAATATGATGTGTTTCCTTTTTTGTGTGTGTTTTGATCCTTCTCTTGCGGCCAGGCTGCGCTGTGGTGAGGCGCGGGTTCGAGTGGCGCTCCTGTGTTATTTTTGGCAGCAGCAGTGGTTGGTGGCTGTTGAGGAGAGAGGAGACAGAAGGGGGATAGCATGAAGACCAAAACCAAGGCTGTTTAAGGGATTTCTGTCTGAAGGAATTGCTTTGTAATGATCACAGACTCATTATGGATGTGCGTGTGTGCATGCATTCACTCGCACACACAGAAAAAAGCTGGCATGCACATTTGTTCATTTAACACTTCTCAAACACCTCATATACATGTTCTCATTCACAGACCACACACTCAGAGTGGCTAAATTGCCTAACCTGTGATTTCTTTTTTTTCCACTGAATCCACACCATCCACAAGCTGGCATTTAAATATATCAGCAAAGTTACACGTTCGGCTTTGATTAATTGTCTGTGTTTCTGTCACACTGGAAGTGGGTTTTTTTTTTGTTGTTGTTGTGAATGTTCTCTCTTTCTCTGAGGGAGTCAGACTGAGACATGCTCAGGCAACACGCAGTGTCAGACATTCACGCTCCTCCCTCTGCGCTTCTGAAAACACCATTTGAAAAAGATTTTCTCCGACTCCGCTCTTGGCCACAGATCAAGAGAACATTATTACTCTACTTTATTTATTTATATATTGTGGTAGTAATGTGTGTGAATGTATGCGCGCTTGTACGTATGTGTGAGTGAGTGATATGTAATTGTGTATGTATGTGTGTTAACCCACAAAGATATTTCAATTTCTTCAGAATATTAAATAAACATGCAGCAGCAGCAGCAGCTTCAGTGAAGCGCTGCCTGCCAGTGGGTTTTGGGTTGGATGGGTGGCGGTGGTGGTGGTGGTGAAGGGGGAGAGGGGGTTTGTGGCCGTGGCTCTGGGGGGGTGAGGCAGCTCATGGTCAGGGCCCCCGCCGGACACACTGGCGCCTCGCGCTGGAGGACTTCTGAACCACCACACTCCTCCACCAAACCCTGCCAACCCTGGCTCCCAGCTCCCACTTCCAACCCAAATCACTCAGTTCTCTTTCTGCATTTTGACTCTCCCTCTCTCTGTCTCTCTCTCTTTCTCCTCCCTCCTTCCTCCCTGACTGTTTTTTCCTTCTTCAGTTTCCTCATTCTGTTGATTCACATCCAGATTCATTTGCTATTTGGCTCCATTCTTTTTCTCACTTACTGCTGTACTTTTAGTGGCGGTTCTCCCTGACTGTGTTTTCTCTACCTTTTCTCCTGAGAGTTGTGGGTTTTTACACCTCCGCCACCCCTTCTCTGCACTGTCTCTCTTAAATCCCTTCATTTTAAATGTTCCAAGGAAGTATTTAGTGGCTTGAACTTAAAAAAAAGTAAACAAGAATGGTTTGGGCTCTATGTCAGTCAGAATACCATCAAGATAGTAAGCATTTTCAAAAGGAAAGAACACTTTAATGGTGCTCTAGATATTTGTAACGGTATTAGCTTATAATGGGCCATCAATTTTCTGAGTGGTTTTCTAACCATCTCCAAGAGATATAGGACTGCTTGTCTTTTGAAAGAAACTTTCCATCGTGGTAAAAATGGAGTAAACTTTACTATATATGTTCCCTTGATAGATTCTGTTAAATCTGTGATCTTCATCTGAAGATAAACTTTTGTCACGATTAGGATGGGGCAAACATGATTATTGACAAACAGTCAAAGTGTGCACTTTATTGAAGTCTCTTGAGCAAATGTGGTTTTTCAAAGAATCGTAACTGCACCTACTGCTGCGCATAATTAAATTATGGATGTCAAACATCCTAAGTTGAGTAGATATGTCTTTACGTGTCACACATGCAATTTTCTTAACCTAATTTTCCCCTGGAAGCAATTTGTCATCCGGAGGCCATTAAATGGGAAGCATATTATCTTTTTAAAGGGGCACAGAGTCACCCACAACCCTCCCACAGTTCCTATAAACAAAATGGCCTCATTTAGTGGTGCATTTGGTGCGTTGGGTAGTAAGGGAGCACTTCTTTTTAAACTTTAAAGGCAGTTCACAGACTAGAAAAAATTTTAACATCATAAGTTTAGAGTTGGAAATATGAGAAGCATTACAAGTTTGATGGTGTAAGGCACACGGCTTATACTTGCTTCATTAAAATCAAGGATGGCCGAACCTCGATCGCCAGTGTAATAGTGAACTGTAGTGCAGTGAGGAGATTTAGGAAGTAATGCAGTAAGACACAGGATTGGAACTGAGTGGAATTTACTGCACAAATAAAGCAAAAACCACAAGGATACTTAATCACTGAGGCACATCTTCCGTACTGTTTTTTTACACAGTGCAATTTCCTCTCCTGACACGTAAAGGATTGGTAAAAATGATAAGACAAATCGACATAAAGTGCATCTGGCAAGAGGCAAGACAGCTTGACCTTTTTACCTCTTGCCCTCCATTATCTGTAATGATTTCGTCCTTTACCTTTGTTTCATTTAGCCTGACCTCTTTTGCTCTTCAGGTCATGCTATGGTTCACTCAGGTCAGTTTACCTTTCCCCATTGCCACTAAAGCCTTATCTTGTTTTTACTTGTGGTCTGGCTGTTGAGCCTCTGGGCATGCTGACATTCTTTCCCATTTCACCCCACTCTCCGCCACAGAGACCTAGGCACACCTGCAGACACCTGTGCTTTTGTCCTGACTCATGCCTCTCACAAACCCCCGCCTGCACACACTGGCAAGGAGAGGTAGGGACTTGTGCCTGTGGCAATGTCCATTGTTTTACTTGACTAATCTGTTAGGACTGGATAATAGCAGGAAAAGAGGTTAATTAGCATTTTGTTCAACACATCATGATGAGAGCTTTTATTCTAATAAGATGGAATCGGATGCTCTCCCCAGAGTAATTCATTAAGCATGAGTTTGTGTAACTCATCAAGTCTATGGGCTAGGCGAGGAAATGTCCTCAAATTGCTTCTTTGTTTTTGTTAGATCGGAAATGAGTTGTGTGATGGCTTAAGCAGGTGCGTCTAGGATCCTCTGGAATAACCTTTTTAGTCTTATTAAGTCTGCTTTTGATTTTGTAAATGGAGCAAATGGGCACTAGTGGGCTAACCATATGGAACAGATTGCCCAGCTTCTGCTTTTGCCTCTGTGTGTCACTGCATGTATATTTTCTTTTTACGCCGTTATTTGAAGGAAGACTTAATGTTTCCTGGCTTACTAAATAAAAGAAGTAAAAATAAAGTTAAGGCTACAGTATACCACCACCACTGCAGAGGCAGTGTATTTTAAAAAGGCAGAAAATACTAGTAGCAGCAGAGGTTTTAAAAGCCACTGACCGTCTTCTTAACCCCCCACCCTCACTCACTGGCCTGACACACCCTACCCATACCTCATTCCCCATGTTTGCCTTTTATGTTGTGGACGCGACCGTGTGCCCACTTCAGACCACCATAAACATGTCGGTCCCTGATGACAGAGTCGGCCCCGGGACGTTTTATATAAATTGACCTCAACTACAGCTCATTAGAAACTCTAAATTGGAACCATGCAGCCCGGAAAGTGTAAATGTTACAATAGTAGAGTCAGCAGATTCAGGGGGGTTCAAGCAGTGCAAATCTCCTCTTCACTTCTGTTATGAAAGTCTTTACTTTCATAAAGCCAGTGTTTTGTTTCCTGTTGCATGTTTCTTTGTTTCAGTTGGTTAAGTAGTGCGATTTTTCATGAGAGTTTAAAAGGACTTGACCATGTCTCTAAATTTGTCATGTGTGCTTGTCTGCTTTGCTATTGTGTGCCATCACTTGTCGGAAATATGGTTAGATATTATAAAGACTGACTCCTTGAATTGTTTTTTGTCCGGCACTGCTACTGTGCACATATCTGAGGCCTCATTTGGTCTATCCTGAGGCTATCTCTCTTTTAAAGCATAGTGGGAAACCCGCCCTCCTAAAGTATTTTTATTAGTCTGGAAAAGCCTGAGTAACCTGACAAGAAAGTGGTGAGAAAGACAAACAAGTGCCACTTGTTGTGACTTTAACTCTTCCTCAAACCCAAGAAAAAATGGTGTAAAGTGGCAGAGAAAAAGAGACACACTTTAAAAGATGCCTGATGATCAGCTCAGCTTCTTCTCAGCATTTGTGTCTCCACATCATGTCTTTCGTCCTGCATCCTGCCTTAATTGAGGTCCTTTGTTTGACCGCCTCCCTGGATAAACAATACAACCACAGCTCCCCTGTCCTAATCCCCTCCTCTCCTCTCTCCTGATTCTACTGGAGCATCGCTCTCAGTAATTACCCCTCTTGAGCTGGAGAGTGGAGTAATTGTCTTGAGTGTAACTACAGTGGATCTCTGAAAGGGGGTCATTGTGTGGAGTTAAGACTTCAATTCAGTGAACAGCTTTGTTTGTGCTGCAAAAGATAATGAAAGTATTTGGTTAGCCAGGCTGGGGTGGAAATATAGTAAGATATGAAAAGAACGACGTTAAGTGAGGCGAGAGAAGGGGATGAAGTGTGATAAAATGATAAAGTAAAGTCTCAAGGAACTACTGCTTCTCATTATTTGTGTCTTCAAGTCAAACCTTCCTCTCTAAAGGATTTTGTATAGGAATAACACATACAAAGAAAAAAAAATCTTATTAAATTTTTTTTACTCTTAAAAGCACCAAAATTGTCATGACTCCACACCATAAACCTTACAACATGTATACCTTTATGAGGTTTCATGCTTTATCGCTATTTACAGTATCTTTTACACTCATTTCACAACAAGTCAGCAAACACTGGCACTTCAGTTCTGCCATAATGACAAAATTTATAACCAAAAAACTTAAGCTTTTACTGTATGTTCTTTTTTTTTTTTAACTGAAGCAACCTAGACAACATTTTTTTTGTGGAAAGTTATACAAAACATAGAAAATGCATAAAAAAATAACACACCTATATACATATCTATATACTGTTGTCAATATATAGTATGCACAAACAAGGAAGAAAGCCCTTATTAATCATTATTTTGCTAGGTGTGGAAGACTTCACAATTAAAAGATTATATAAGAATTAGTTTACACGCACATTTAACTTCAAGGTTTATAAATAAAACTTTTAAAACAACCACCAAACTCTTCCTTATAGCTAATAAATAAGAAAAAAAGTCTTAATTTAATGTATTTCATTTTCTTTTTGGCCGGCTTCAACCATCTTGCATTCGTTTTTTTCTTCAGGTATTTCCTGCAGGTGCAAGATAATCTTTCATGTGTATAATTTAAGACATAAATTAGATTATTAAAGTAAATATGAAATTAAATTAGACATGGTAAGAAGCAAACAGCAAACAAAGGTGAAATGCAATACCTTGTACAACAGAATGTCTTTGGCAATAAGAAGCTGTAAGTTAGACTGTCCATTGATTGTTTCAAGAATAATGAATAAGTATCAAAGTACAGCTGTAAATCAGATTTTTCTCTAGGCATGCAATGCTTCATCGACTCCATCATCCTGACCATAAGTCTCGTTTTAAAACTACTTTCCTTTTGCGGCTTCAGAGCTCTTTTCCTTCTGCTTTTGCAGATTAAATTTCCCCAGTGGTTTGTCTCATTTGAAAGGCAGAAAATGTGTGTAGGCTACAAAATTTGTGCATGAACATGTTTACTTGTATGTGTTTCCGAGCAGACATACTTTTGTGTATACCCTTACATGCATGCATTATGTATGCTTGCACATTTGCTCATAGTTATTTCTGTGCACATGTGCATATTGTGTTCATTTACGTCTTGGTTGTTCATATTTGTGCGTGTGTGTCTGCATACATTTGTGAATCGCTGTATGTTTGCAGGCTTGCTTTTATTTGCTTGTGTATGTGCGTCTGTATGTATGTGTGTCTGTGTGTGTGTGTGTGTGTGTGTGGTCCAGAGAAAATGAAGTGATTTCTACCTTTATCAGTCCTTTATCATATCAAGTCTTTTCAAACATTGTCTGACATCCTTTGTATGTCTTGAGACAAAATACAGTTTTGTATTTGTAAGGTGAGTTTTTTTTTCCTACAAAAAAAACCAAAAACAAATTAATTTCAAGACTTAATCAAGTCAGATCTCCAACAATCCACTGCTGTTCTCCACTCCATTAGGTGTGCCAGTTTTCTCATCTCCATTGGTGATTTGGTCAGCGACAGGATTGGTAGGTACAGCGCTGGAGTTGAGCTCTGTGGTCTCTTCACTCCGAGAATCTGCGTCTCCCTCCACAGCTACAGCTTTACCCTGCATTGCAGAATCTGCATGGGTCTTCTGATGCTTTGAGAGGTGGTCGCTACGTGTGAAACGCTTGTTGCACAGTAGACAGGTGAACTTCTTCTCCCGCGTGTGGGTGCGCACATGCCTCTCCAGTTCATCAGAGCGGGTGAAACGCTTCCCGCAGAACAGCCAGTTGCAAACAAAGGGCCGTTCGCCGGTGTGCCAGCGCAGGTGGGCTTTTAAGTGGGAGGCCTTGCCGTAGACTTTCCCACACCCTGGAATGTGACAGCTGTGGACTGGTTTCTTCCTCAGAGATGCAGCAGAGGCTCCCAGCCTTTCCAGCTCCTGGCAGTTGGGGCAGTCACATGAAGACCTGGTGGGTGTAGCCCCTCCACTGTAGCCCCCTGATCCCCTAGCAGGCTTTAGGCCCATGGGATTCTCAATTAGCCCTGCACTTGGCACAGGTTTGGGCTTGTACATGTCCTGGGGCAACATGTGCTGGGAAGGTTGGAGGAGATGTGAGGAGGAGCCCAGTCCCACAGAGGGGTAAGGAGCTGGGTTAAGTGGTGTAAAATCGGTGCTGTAACTAGGCAGCTGTGGGCTAAGGGATGCCTGTGGTGCTACAGGCTGCAGGGAGGCCTGCAGACCTCCGTCCGCTTGTGGCTGGGTTGCTGACAACCAGTTGGAGTTGGGGTGGACATCCCACCAGGAAGATGTAGCATTAGCTGGAGCAGCAGTTATGCCAGGATGGATACCAGCCTTATACCAAGAGCCATAAGGGTGTGTCATATCCAGGGAAGTATACACACTGGTGAGACAGTCGGCTGTAGCATGGGTCTTGGACACTAAAAGAGATGGGTCCTGCGAGACTGAAGTCTGGAAGGAGTGGGAGAAAGGGTTATATTCTGTAGTATAGCCTCCAGCTGAAGGAGGGGGACTTCCAGTGGGTGTAAGCAGCCCGCCACCTCCTCCTCCTCCTCCAGCTGAAGTGAAGGACCCAGTGTAGGAGTCTGCCAGGCCACTGCTGTCTGTGGTCCGCCCGTTCTTAGCTGTCTGAAGGTCAGAGGTCATGTTGTAGGGCTTCTTTACTGGAGAGGTGCTGCCGGTCTTACCGGGTGTAGCTGAATCCCTGACAGGGCTGGTGCTGCCAAACTTGTTACAGGTAGCTGTTAACATAGCCAGAGGACTGGAGCCATAGCGTGCGTCTTCCTGGGGGGGAGGAGACACGGGAGGAAAATGAGACTGTCTGCAGGAAATGGCTGCTTGCTGATGCTGCTTCTGTCAGTGTCAACTCTAATAAAAAACTTATGTCTGACTGCCACCGCTGGCTTTTCCTGGTCTCTGTTTTCTAAGTGGTCACGGCAATTTTAAGCAGTGGATGTTTGTGTTTGTAAAGTTTCTGCTCTGCTCAGCAAAGGAGGAATTCCCTCACTTTTTGTTTTGCTTAAACCACTTTCAACCAGCTATTCTTAATTTTACATTTATATTTGCTTGAAAAAAAAAAAAATCCACTTGATTTTACAGTTCTCAACATACAGAGGTATTAATTGTGTACCAGGTATCTTGTCTAGTGGTCATTACAAGAATAAACTATTGTTCTTGTTTGTGATTTTATTTCATTCTGAATTGTTCAGGAGCCATTTGCCACTTTTGAATTGAACTGATTACATTTGACTCAAACACATCACAAGAATTTAATCTAATTTATTTTAGGTTCCCACGTGGTAGGTAACTAACACTATAACACAACATTTCTGAGACATGTCTGTCTTTCTGCTGTATGCACAGTATACACGTGGATATAACCAAGGACATATCACTATCTGCTGAGGTATCATGTGAGACTGTCATTCTTTAATTTTGAATACAAGAGTGAGAGTCCAACTTTATCAACCCAGCTGCGCAAAATCTGTAATCATAGCCTGTAACTTTTAATATTCATGGTTAAAAATCTTCTTAAATATTCTGCTAACTTTTAGATCTAAACCGGAGTATTTGCATGTTGACTCACTCCTAATTCAGAGGTGATTAGGGGTTATCATTTCTCTTACAACAAGCTCTGGTTCAACCCTTTGGATCCTGCAGATTTTCCTCTGTCTTCTGATTAATAATAATTCGTGACACCCTTTAAGATGACTTAGCCTACAGTACCTACTATCTTCTCGTCTCGCACCCCTGACAGTTCTCAGATAATGAGTAATGCTGTCTTAAGGAAACGCCAGACGTGTGCAAATAAATGCGCAGTGTGAATATTAATGTTTCACGGCACTTTCAGCAGCTCAACCTCAAGTCTCTTTAAATCTCTTTCATCACTCTTAAATTTGTTGCTGTTTTCTCAGTATGTACGATAACAGATATCAGACTCCAAAACGCCTTTAAACTCAACTACTTAAAGCTCATTCCTTAATATCTGCACGACTTTGTTATAAATAACTGCAGTTTCACAGTATCTACATCATCAAAAATGTGTATTAAGAAGAAGGGCAAAAATGAAAACTACTTACAATTACATTCCCTACCTCCAGAATAGATGCGGCCATCCCTGAGAAACAAAATCCTTAGGAAGCTGAGGGGAGTGGGAGCAGCGCAGCTCAGAGTCCCGGGACAGTTTGGAAGAAGTTGGGGACTAACGCGGGGAAGTGTTTTGAGGCACTCGGGGCCCGCCCCCTAATTACAGGCTATGGGCTCTTTGAAGACTCGCTAAGAAGCAATAAAAACCATGAGCCGGAGGAAAATGGACGGAGATTGGTGGCTAAAAAGAGGACATCCCACCTCCCCAAACGAGAGTGTCGAATCATTTTTCAATATAAATGCATGAATGGGTTAGTCATCAATCACCGTGTGGACATTATTTCAATTTCACTGGCATTATTTTTTCCACTGGGATTAGTCCAGTGGAGTCTGAAGGAAACGACTACTTTTAATATCACCTCAGAGAATTATCTGGATGGATTTCTCTATGAATATAGAAATGCTAAAGCATGCCCTCAGTTATATTTATGTTAGACACACGGTTAGAAAACTGCAAATGAAAAGTGAGACCTGAATAAAGCTTTCTCTTCTGCTTTTTCTGTGAGAGAGGAAAAATATGAAAAGAGCGTGTAGCCTCGGCCTGTGCCACATAAATTTAAAAAGAAAAAAAAAATGAGTTGACCGAGTCTGTGGTTTCTATCAGAGATTTTATTATTCTGGTTTCAACCCTCTCTCTGTTTCCAATATTCTTAAACGCAGTTAACTGCCTTTTCAGACATTAACTGTGATGGTTAAAAAGGCTAAACTACAGAGCCATGCGAAGAAGAAAATGATCCAGTCATTAAATAAAATAAAGAAAAGATTATCACATCAAATAAAATAAATTAAAACGGGTTATTTTGGGGGGGGAAAGACAAAAGTAAAAAAGAAGACTGGTTCCTTAGGGAGGAAGTTTGGTAAAAAAACAAACAGAAAAAACAAAACAAAACAAAAAACAGGAAGAAATGAAATATAAAGACTAAGAGAAAGCTTGAAAATGCAAAAATATGTATAATGTCCTGCCTAAACAAGGTTGCAAAGTATTTCAAATATTATCTTTATGTTAGTAGAGGAAAAATGTTGGTAAAAAAAAATTGATTATTGGATAATTTTGTTTGCCAACTTAAAACAAGTTTCTTCCCAAACTGCTTTTAAGCTGATAGCAATAGTCTCTTTGCATGTTAAACTCCATACAGGTTCATAAAACATGAACTTTTAACTGCTATTGGTTAATGAATTAACTTTTCTTTATATACAAATTATTATATTAACACTGCAGTATAACAAAACTACTAAAGTTTAACTCTTCAACTGACTCTTCCATTGCATAAATGTACAAATACAAATATTCATACACAGTATAGTAGAAACAAGTAAGTATATATAAGTTACATTAATCAATATTGAACATAAATTAAAAACTGTATATTTGTGGCATATAACATTACTATAACAGTGGACGAAGGGCTTTTGCCTCCACAGAAAATTATTATAAAAACATTAGGATTTAAAAAGAGTTGAGTCTGTGGCTAAGCAGGCCTAAATGAAGATTAAAGTAATGGTATTCACAGTGTTTACAGTATAGTTAACTGTGTGATAAATCAAGAATAAATATACATGTCAGCAGTAGTTTTTTTTTTATTTGATTAAAACTTTTTTCTATTGAGGCTTCTTTACACGACAGGCCATGTTCATTTGACGAATTTCGTTTGCTGGTTGAAAAAGTCAAAAACTCAACTTTCAGTCTCGAGTAAGACAGAATCTCAGCGCCTTTTTGTGGGCGTCTCATTTTCTGAAGGAGAGCACAGAAGATTAAAATTGTTGTCAAAAATAAACATATAATTTCTGTCCTTATTTTCTCCTCAATTACAGGGCATGGTCAGAGCTGGGCTTGTCGTTCTGGAGAGTCTGGCCCTCACATGAACACAACGGCTATATTTGGCAGTCTGCTCTCCAACTGACCTTCATTGCTTTATTTTCTTATTCCAGAAGGAGTGTGAGTGGAAGAACAAAGGCCACAACATGAAATAGTTCACACTGTCACACACTCCTACAATACTGTGTTCGCAGTCATATAAACTTACAAACCCCACCTAGAACTGAGGATGAAATGATGAAATGTCAATATCTATCTATCTATCTATCTATCTATCTATGTAGATGTGCTCTACGTGGCAGTCTTTTGACACTTTCAGGGGCATTTCCTTGCCCTCTTATTTGGCACATGGTCTCTCACTAGTATAAGTCTTTAAGTGAAGTGTTCCTTTTCTTCTCACTGTTCATTAATGCTTTATGTCTTACATTTAAGTGAAATGAGAGGGGAAGTAAAAGCGCTCTTATACTGCTGTAAAGTGGTCTGCAATGGGCTGTTTTTCCTCATTTTTTATGAGACTTGTAGTAATCTGAAACTTTGGCGTGTTCCCATTTACAGTTCTCTTCAAAAGACAACAAGTGAGATCTATAATTAGAGAATGCGTTAAGCTCTTAACAGGCTCTTCAAAAAGCTTTCTCTGCCCTATTTGCTATTTTCTACCTTTTGTGGTTTGGATTTTGGGGTATAGACACTGAAAGCTCAGTGAACCTTTGGGTGTTGGGTGGGCATAGTTTTGTTCCCCAGGGCTGATTATAAGTTTCATTATGTTACTGTACATCTGACAGCTATCACATGTTTTTTGTAGTATAGCTAGCTCATTAGCCCCTGTCTGTTTGAATGAAACAAATGGCATGTGATTGCTGTCTTAATAAAATAATTTTTATTCTGTCCAGTTTTTTTTACCTAACCACCTCCATGTTTTATCAGCTTCATTCCTTTTTTCTGTGCTTTCTAGTTTATAACACTAGCTGATAATCTGAGCCAAAGTGTTGTAAACGTTTGACAGTCAATGAGAGCTTTAAATGGAAATCTTTAAACTTAATCTTGGCTCATCGGACCATCCAGTGACCGAGCTGTGCCGGTGGTGGTCCCATGCACATTAAATAAACTGATTCCTTTGCTACTTCATCAGTGTACTGGTATTTTAGCCTTGACATCATCTCCTTCTTCTGATGATTTGATTGTTGCTGGCAGTATATACTTCATTTTTGTTATTTGCCATTAAGCTACAAGGATGCTCAGAAGGTGTATCTTCCACCAAGGCCAATACACTAATTGGCAATTTTAAAGCAAGTGATCTGGCTCTGCATCAAAATTGTAAGGGGATCTTGCTTTGCTAATGCTCCCCCTCTCCACCAAGTTTTCTTGATATATTTCTTTTTGCCTAGTCTTGCTACAAGACTGAAAGAATGCAATGAGCTTGCATCAAACATAGACTGTCTCTGCCAGTGTTACATGTTGGTGAAGAATATCCTGGTTTTTCAGCTCAACAGTGGCTTGAAATGATGGCGGTGACAGTCCAGTGTTTGTTTTTTTTTTAAATCAGGTATCTATTTTGTGGAGATTGTGTCATACTCCTTTACATGACGTAAATCACCTTTTGAAATTGTTACTAGTTAAATGAAAGATGTGGTGACTCGTGATAATTTTAGACCATATTTAAGAAGGCTCTTGTATGGGCTTCTGTTCTCGTTCTGTTCCTTAAGTTGAGGCAGCATTTAACAATATAATTATTAATGCTATTAATACAATTTGAAAAATTTGTTTCATTTATGTATAATAATATGTTTATAACACATATGTCTAAAATTTTTAAATGAAAGACTTGAAAAATGTATAATTTTAGTACGGATATTAAAATTCAGTTCTTCCACTGGCATAGTTGCTCCTGGTCTTTTGGAGTATTTTCTAATTTTTTAATTTTTTTCTTGAGACAGTGTACATTACAGGATTTAAAAAGACACCCAGTGGAAAAGATTGATGTGAATAGGTTAGAATTTAGGCAACTCTGGAGCAACTTATTTTAAATAATAATTGTACAAGTAAAAAGAAAGTCAAAGGGGACTTTGTTTTAGGACTTTTAAAAAAATGTCAGATGTTTTCTGCAAGTACTTTAAAGCAGTAAATTTTATATTTATAGTCTAGTAGAATGATTATAAAGAAAATGTTTAGACCTTTTATTATTGTACTTAGTAGTTAGTACCTGGTTACCTAGTATTGTCGTCTTTTAGCTAGTAGGAGAATGCAGTATTACTTGATTTACACTTCAGAAATAGTAAGTTCATATAGCAGGAGTCTTTCCTGAAGTAGTAGTGAAGAGATGCCAGATGATTTGTCATGGTGTATAACAAAAGCACAGCAGAAGCACAAGACTGCATAAAACAAAGCAGCGGGACTTTTTAGATGTTAGGTAATGTCTACACATACTAGGTTTTTTTAATGCATCTTTCTTTTTTGGGGTGACTAACTTTCTGTTTTCTACATTGGTTTTAAATTGGCCTCTTGGTATCATTAGACCATTACAGCAACAAAGTAAGTGTGTATAATGGCGGATCAATGGAATATCTCACCATAATGCATTTCCCTTGAAAATTCCCTTTTGGGCTGCAACCCTCAGAAAATTAACAATGTTAATAATACTGCGACAGAGGGGGAAAATTGAAATGATTAGATGTGTTTTACTTTGCTGCTGATGGAAATGTGGTGAGAGGGAATCAGGGTCAGGGATAGACTTGCCTTGCAGCATGACTCTGTGCTATTTTTCCAGGCTGTGTGGTCAAAGATTCAGAGAGCTTGTCAACGGAAAATGGGAAAGCGAGAGAAGTGGGGGAGAAGAGAGAAAGAGGGAAATGTATAGACAGTGAGACTGGGAGGAACAGAGACAGGGTAGTGGGTTATACAACACAGCGGTGAATATCATGTTCATTTGTACTGCTGTTGATGCTGCTGATTATCCAATGTTAGTCACTTAAGCCTCCGTTGAGTCCAACATGAAAAGCAACAACATGCTTTTAATAAAATGACCTGCCAGGCTTGAGTGGTCTGTCTCTACTTTGGGGCACGTTGGTGGTTTTGAGTAATTTAACCACCAACAGGCTACATTTCAACCAGTGGACAGAACATATTCAGACCCCAGACATGGTGGTAGTCACATCCAGCAGGGAGGACAATGTACCAGTAATCTTGTCTCTATATGAAGAAAAGAAGCAAAATGTTTCCCTCTACTTATTTCCATGAATATTATACCTAAAAAGCGTAATTTCAGTCTGACATCTCCACCTCCAGTAAAGTTTGTTCCCATATCACTATTATCCCTCCGTGACCACACATGTCAGAAATAATCCCACATGGGGAGACATTAAATGTTTTCCTCTATGAAAAACTTTTACTGTTTGCAGAATGACACACTTATTATCCCACTTTGGAATCACGAGTGTTGTGCAACATGCTGAATATGTTGTTTGCTGTTCAGGGCATTACATGCTAGTATCAGCTCTAGAAAATACAAAAGTTCATCTATTCCCAAACAAATCCCAGTCCACCGCCTTCTTGCTGTATACAAGCCGACATCTGGCCTGTAATCTCCCTGTCTGTCGAGGAGACCTGTGGCCACCTAATGACCCCAACAGGCGTCGTGCATGCAATTGCCCAAGATGGTGCAATGACAGTCTCTTTCAATATCTCTTTATACATACTTTGGGAAATGAGAGGGACTTTTAAGATACTATGCTTTTGACTGGACAATGCGCGTTGTCTAGTGAGCAACATACGTGTATGCAGTATGGCAGCATCATAGTATATATTTGATTATTTTACTGTAAGTCCAGTTCACACTTGGATTTTCTTTAAACAGATTTGATGGTAAAAATACTCCAGAAAAATTAAAAAATAAGTAGAACCACACAAGAAACATCTCATAGTGTTTGCTTGACTGATGGGACAACACTTGTCTGGGTTATCTTGTGCAGACCTTTGTAATCTTGAAGCCGAGTGAGAACTTAGTCACACAAACGACAGACGTCCCGTCACATGATTTCACTTTAACACGAAGGGAAAAAAAATGTCAAAAGATGAGTAAAGGTTTTTTGTAGGCCGACTGCTAAAATGTGTAATTATTTAACTTGTGTATCATTATTCTTGGTTACAAAAGAAAAAAAAAGTCAGTACTGCAGCTTTGAAAAAGGAATATTGTGTATTTTGGTGTATTTTCTTGCAGTTCTTGCTCCTGAAGACTGGCGACCTGACTTGGACTTGTTCTCGAGAACTTAAAGATATCACTATACTTGTTCAAAATGTCAAACAAATCTGACCCCCTACCTTTAACTGAGGCCATTTTCAACAACTAAGATTTTTACCTTTATATTTAATGTGATTCATTACTAAAGCACTGGTTTAGATTCTTCCCAAATGATTTAAAAAGTAATTTTATGTCTAACTGTGATAAAAAAAAAAAAAAGTACTACATTTAACAGCCAGTGTAGATTTCATTTGAGACTGAACTAGATTATTCATCATAGTGAGTAAAGTAAGACGCACAGAGAACACCACCACATCAATAATCATTTTAGTTAATTAAGCCAAGTGTGGTTTAACCCAGAGAGGCAGAAATAACTCTGAGTTATCTGTTTCATTACTGTGATCTTACTAATAGATTTTATACTTTTTGCTATCACATGTTAACATTTATAGATTTTTTCTTTTTCCTTTTTTTTATAATGCTTTCATGTCAGAAGTTACTGATTTACACCCACCAGGGCAGGAGACCACCTTACCCTCTCCTATACCGCTGGTTTATACATATTTAGTGCCCCCAGACCCTGACAGCAGCTGGTGCTGAGGTTTGGGTGGGAGCTCATTACTTCTTGGTGGAGTCCTGCCAAAAAGAAGGAAGGGATTTTTAAAGGGAGTAAATTGAGGTTTTCTTTTTTGGGTTTCTTTATTTTGTACGGGCAAATCCAACTCCATGCGTCGTGTGATCTGTTCCATGTGTCGTGTGTTTGCCACCAGCAGGCAACCCTGGTCCTCTAACACTGGAAATAACTTCCGTTCTCCTTCGTTTAATGAACTACCCTCCTGGATGTACTTGACGCACTAAAAGAGCTAAATTTTTATTCTATGTTTGGTAAAGCCTCTTCACTTTTGGTGATATTTTTTTTCTGAATTTTAATAGCAAAAGACATTTTCCTCAGCTTATAAACCCACTTAATTCCCCTAGAAATAGTTTTTTTTTCTAATTATGTCTACTGGCAGCCCTGCATAAACAATTTTAATAAAGGTTAAATACTTAATACTTGAGTTAAAAACAACTGGCTAGTATGATATGATAATATGTACTTTTACGGGTTTTCCTTAATAATCTTACCAGATACAAACCTGTACAGTTAACTAAATTTTACATATATAGTACCAAAACACATCGTGAGCACTTGTAGTATAACTATGATTGTTTCTGTCTGTATAGCATTTTTTTCTCCCTTGTGAGATCCACTTCAGCTCTGTGGTCTGCCACTCACAAGACAAAGCCTCCATCTCTTGCTCCTTTACTCCTAACAGAGGATTGTTCAAAGCTTTACATTTGATGTCTTAGTGCCATAACGATGTGGTTTGGAGGACTGGAATTATCGTTTATTTATGAGAGACATATTGTGCTGCAGGAGAGGGATAATATCTTCAAGTGGGTAAAAAGACAGCATTTGTCTGTATGGGTGACCAAGAGTATCAGATGTCCCCAACTTTTGAGTGATTGTGTGAAACAGAAGTGAAGTGTTCCTGGCTTGTGTTTTCTTTTCTTTCTTTTTTTTTTGAGAGCAGACTGATGTGGGGACCTTACTGATGATACTTATCAATAAGGGAGACTGGGATGAAGATAAGGAAGGGGGTTTAAAGGGGTTTTGGGGTTTGAGACCATCAAAACTATTGCTTGATATACCAAAGGCCTAGAGTTTAATGTGGAGGGAGCTAAAACCTAAAAAAGCTGTAAGTAATCAGACAAATGGTGAGAGGAGCGGGTAGGGCGTACAATACAGAAATAGAATGACATAGGTAGGTAAAATAAGCAGGTCACACCTAAAGGGGACTTACTTACTTATAACCTAAAACCCCTGAAATCAAAACAAAAAGGCCAAGCCGCACCATATGTGTGCAAGAGGAAGCTCTAGTCTCTCCTTTAGACCACCCAATGCTTCACCCACACACTCTCCTGAAAAACACAGAGACTGTACAGGACTGTATAAACCAAACTTAACCTATTTCACAACATCTTGGAACTAAGTTTAATATTTTCAGTTCATCTATTTTCTATGATTGGAAGAAACACCAAACCACACAAGTAAAACAGACAGATTAAGGTATTGGCATATGGACTTTTATTGCTTCTGAATGAAAAGTGCCCTGTTAATGAACAAAAGCTTGGGTAAAACTTTAATCAGGAAGCTGATGGGAATTTCTTTCAATTTCATCTAGAAAATAAACAATATCTCCACTCTGACTGAGTGCAAGTGCAGAAATTCTCCCAAAGCCCATGGAGCTTTGACTGAAAATAAAGAAGAAACCTTCCTTCCCCCCACTTGCCTGAAGCCACAGCATGTGGTCTACTCTGTTGCTGCTGCTCTAAAAATGGCAGGCGGGCGGCCTCGGGAGAAGCCCAGAACAGCCTCCACCGTAATGGCCGTGTGGGTGTGGCCCCTCGTAGATGGCTTTTGAGGGGGCCCCTCCCGGACGCCCGCACCCCTTGCCAGCGCCCAAGGGCTCCAGGCTGCCTGACCAGAGACACCGCGATGCGGCCCACGCTGAACCCAGGCCGAGCCGGGCTAGAGTGGGCTGGGCTAGGCCAGGGCCAGGACAGGCTCCACAGCTGCTTTAAGGCAGGTTCCTGCACTCCTGCCCTCTGCTGGGGTCAGAGAGAAACAATGTGACCAAAAGTATGTGCGTCCATCACAGACATGGAGGTCAAAGTAAAAATTTTAGGGAACGCACATAAACATGCCAAGCCGGGATGCATTTCAACTGAAAGCTGTATGCCTTTTTTCTTTTTTTTTTTTAACTGTTTTTGTGTTTTTATTTATGATTTTGTTTTCATTTATTCATTCATCTACTTATCTGTATGTTTGTTGCTATAGCACTTAAAAACAATGTTCCTTTCTTCAAATTAAAAAAAAAAATTAGGAACGAAAGATAAAATGTTTTTTAAAACTTTATAAATCTTTCCCAACAATTGAACCACATGCTTTCTTTTCACAGAGATATGCAACAAAGTAGTGGTGTAATCTATACACATTCATGCCCTCTGTGTGTCTTTACAGTTAATGGTATTTTCATTTTATATTTCATTGTGATTTTTCGTAGTTTTTATTATTTTGATTGTAAAGCGCTTTGTGACGATAAGTCTGTGAAAAGCACTATAAATAAACTTTACTTACTTACTAACTTACTTAAACACTATATTTAAAAGAGGTATTGAACTTTTTGTCAGACCACATTTGCCTGCCACCAATAGTGAAGAGTTACGTTAAAGTAGAACTACCCAAAAGTATATAAATAAGCTCAAACATGGTCAGCTTCAACAGAAAAAAGAGGCTTACACATGAATGCATTGGGAATACTAATCTAGTATATATAAAAATAAAAGAATAATTATTAACATTACAATTTAATCATAATACTTTTATTTGAGTACACTTGTGTTATAAACAGGGCTTCACATTAAACATGATCTGCTTTGACTGCTAAATATATAACAAGTAAAAACAAAGAGGGTACCAAGCTCTCATGCAAAACACAGACAGATTATGCAGTCAATAGTAGGTCCTTGGCATAGGCTGACGCCAAAAAATGAGAGAAAGAAATGAGCTGGTACGCTATGTGCTACCATTTCCACTGTTTTAATGTGGTGAAGAAAAGGCTTTAATCCTTAAAAGGATCTTTGGCAGGTCAAACAAACAGTACAATTCCACATACGCATCCTGGCCTGTCATTGAAAGAAACACACAGCAACAACTCTGACGAACACCATCCATCAGTTTTCACATTTAAAGCCCTGTAATAGGATACAGAAA
>VUQS01030580.1:44387-58506 GCA_015108495.1 Heterochromis multidens | reverse complement strand
CAGAAGAAGAAACAGTGTGATGAACTAGTGTTTGAATAGTGAAGAACAATTACATGTTTCTCTAAACCACATCACATCCTGATTCCGATACACCCTACCTAAAAACGCAGTTTTACCTTCCTTTATTTCATCTTTACCATCTCAAGTGACTCGTCCCAGCCAAAAATTTCTTTGCCTTGTTTACTTTTCCTGCAGCCCCTGCACGTGTGTTTACTCAAACCTAAAGTATTCTTTTTTCTTCTCCTCCGTCACGGTGGCTTTTGTGCTCAACTGTGGTGAGTCTTGTGTATTTCTGTGTAATTTACTCCTACAATTGGAGGAATGATGTGCTCCTCTGCTGTGCTCATCCCCCTCCCCTCCCCTTCCCTCCCAGAGAGGTTCTTTCCATTGATGCGCTTACTGTAAAGTGTTCCCTCTGCCTCTGTCGCTGACCACATCAACTTGGCCAATCACTGATGACTCATTATACACACATAAACAGAACAAAGCACAAACAGTCATCACAGAGTTACTGCATACGTTTACACATGCAGCACAGCAGTGTCTCTCAGCGCCTTCTATCTCAGTTTTTTCTTCGTCTTCACCCCCTCCCTTTTTATTTTTCCCCGAGTGTTTCTCTCTCTAACATGCACACTGTAGGTCTTATGGATGCACACAGAGTGAGCAGAATGCTACGCCACTGCAATTTTTGGAAATGAAAATGGAAACTGGCACCAATTAGGGAAACCAATAAAGTAACCTCAGTTCTATACGTCTGCCAAGTGGTAGAGGGGATTCAAGTAGAGAATATAGAGTTACATCCAGCCTTTAGGTTATCATCCAGATAACATCATCCAGTTTTTTAAACATGGATGCAATTACATCCATGTTGCCCTCCCATCTGGCTCTACAGAAGCAGGGCATCATATAAAACAGATTTGGTATCACTTGGGATTAACTTGCTGATTTAATGTCTTATTATCTAACATAGTTTCTCTGATTCCGCCAGCATCATAGCACTTTATTAAGTAAGCCAGTGTTTATATCCACTTGAAGCACAACCAGCAGTGGAGCAGTAAGAGCAACATGTTGCGATTTAGGCAAACACTAATTGCATCCATCATGGCTGCTGTGGTAAATTGATTCCTGCAGAACGATATGTACGAGAAAGGAGAAGGAAGGATAGAGATTCGTCTGTAAGTTTAATCCTGCCTCTGGTAGAGACACAGTAATGGGGTAATGATTCTGCAGCCCTCTGGTGCTGATGTGGTGTTGAGAGAGCGAAAAGGAGAAAGGAAAGAGAGAGAGAGACCTAAGCTCCAGGAGAACCACTAAATGCTGCCACATTCATGCACAGCAGTGATGCCATGCCACACGCCAGTCAGGAACACATTGCGATATATAAACACACACACACACACACACACACACAGAGAAACAGCTCAGTCATTCTTTCTCTTCTGTACAAGTGTGCACACACATCAGGTATGGCAGTCTAAAAACACCCAGACAGAGGCAAAGAAAACTCAATTAAGGTGTGGTAGTACATAAAGAAAACAACTTTTCCATTTTGGCACACATAAAACACTGAAAGATTGCAGAAAAAATACACAATAAGAAACAAACAAGTCCAATAAAACTCAAAGTCCACTTAGCAGCTTTACAACTCCATCACACAGTTACTACATCTCAAAGCACTACTTCCATAGCATAGACTGTATATAAAAGACAGCTGTAGCTTCCAGGTCTGAAAAGTGAAGCGAAAAGTAAGATGGCAGAGACAAAAATGTTGAGCTTCAGATTTAAAAAATGGGACTTTAATAACCAATGGGTGACATCACAGTGCCTAAATCTTTTATATTTTGTGTGCCATACTTACAGTCACTATTTTGATTGCACTGTGTGTGAGCATTGATTACTGCCTATATGAAGGGCCCCCCTAAAGTACCCAGGTTGTGGTCAAAATGGTCAAAATCAAAATGTGAAACAATGTACACTTCTCACCCTCAGCAGTTACCATCTTGGTTATATAGAGAGAAAAAGGGACCACTTTTCTTCCAGAATGCTAGCTAGCTAGCAGCTGACGCCCTTGTGTTTTCAGACACTGATGCTACATGTGTTGTTGAGTTTTTTAGTGTTTACGCTTTCTAAATTGTTGTCTTCACTTTATGTGTGGTCATAGGCTTCACAAATGTTAACTTTCGGCAACTAGCACAACAACCACAGCTAAATGCTAATGTCATTTTTGTTAAGTGCACATCAGCAGATGAACTTCAGGTCTGTTCACAGGATTTTTAGGATTGTTTTTTTTCAAGGTTAAGAATTGACTTTCACATTGAACTTATAATCCATCATGTAATATAATTTAGAAATGTCCTAAAAATTCTAAAGATGATAATTGCTTCGTTTACATTTTAATAGAACGATCAGCTGAACCATCAGAAAAAAAGCCAGTAAGTGCACCATCACAATCTACTCTTCTAAGAGTTAAGAATGAATTGCCATGCTCAATAAAGCAACTGCTTTTTTGTTGTTGTTTTTTGAAGTCGCTCTGCACTGAGCAAAACTTGCATATAACTCAAGGACACACACACACACACACACACACACACACACAAACAGGCAGGATAAGTCGCAGAGATGTACAAACATCAAGTCCACAGAAATGTTTTCCTGAGTGATGCAAATGTATGCACAGTCACAAGCAACTGTATGTTTTCTTTTCATGAATCCTCTCTCACAATGATGAATATATCCAGTCAAATATTTTTATATTATAAAAACAATTTTATTCTGGATATAGTTTGTTTTTGAAAAAGGAAACATTACAAAAACCAGTTCTCTGTGGCTCTTTGTGGAGCCGTATTCCAACATTTGCTTCCTTTATGACTCTTTTCTTCTCCCCTGGGTTGTCATTCCTCCTCCGTTCATCCAGTTCTATACCATCTACTGTTTCCTGTCTCTTTTCCTGTCCTCTTTCCCTCCCTCTGTTCTCTCTCTCCATCCCTACCACCCCTTCTGTCTCCCTCTCACAGTCTCTCTGGCCTCTCTGTCTCCCTCTCCCTCTCAGTTGGACTCATGTGGGACTGATTGAGCTTGAGGATCCAGCCCTCATCAAAGGCGGAGTGTGGTTGAATGCGAGCAAGCCACCGAGGCTCCAATCTCGCACTGGTTAATGAGCCCCCCTTCTCCCTCTTTCTTCCTCACTCCCCAGCCACAGCACCCCTCCAGTCTCCCCCCTTACTTCTCTTTTTCCTTCCCCTAGCCTCTTCACACATCACTTTTCTCAGTCATCTACTTTGCTGCTTACTCTTGTTGCTCCTTCAGCTCATTTGTTGCTCGCACAGCTTCTCTATCATTCATCTGTATTTCAGCATTTCAGCATCCTCTTCTCCCTCTCTGCCTCGTTCCCCAGTCCCTCCACTCTCCGTCAGCCACAGTCCCTCTTCAGGCGCAGCTCCAAACCGAGGCTGGCGTCTGTCTCTCTGTGTCCGACCCCCTCCTCCTCCTTCTCCCCTTCCTCCTTTTCTAACCACCACTACCATCACCCCACCAATGATACATATACTCCCTCACTCTCTTGCTGTGGACCTGGACTTTAATCACTGCAAGCACTCGAACACACTTTGGCCACACTGTTGCAAGTGCACATACTGCGTGCACACAAATGCAAATGCTAAACACAGGTGGGCAGCTTGCAAGCTGCCACATTTATGCATAAGTGCTTGTAAACACATGCACACATTGGCATAGTTGTACTTAAGCATACATGAATAATTTATCATTTCCACTTTTGGTTCTGTTTAACAGTAGTGAAGCAAGAAAAATACCACAATAATTTGCATGAATGAAGTAACTCATTGGTACAAAGAATCCATTTTTGATCTCATTCCAGATGGTATAAGAAAACAGCAACTAACTTTCACAAAATGTCTTTCAAGTGAGTATTATTCGGTCAACTCAAAAAGTGAGATAAATTGGTGCATTAGTTTAACACAAAGAACTCAGACTTTTTCAGTAATAAAAATTATAATTTAGCTTTTTGCCAAAATTTAATTCAGTATCAGATTGGATGTAGTATTTTTGCAAATTGTTGCAAGACAAAATAGTTTGTGGTGCGAAATATTATATGTCAATAGATTAAAGTAGCTTTTCACCCACTGCAACAGGTTGTGATGCAACAAATGATTATTAAGATCAGGAAGAAAAATGGAGCTTGTTAACATGTTCTGCAAATAACGCATTTAGATCAACTCCATTTAAAACTTTTCACTTATTCTATTGAAAAGTTTTTGTGTTATTTTCATGCATGTGTTTGCCAGGTAAGTCACCTAATCTCTGTTACAGGCATACTAATTTCTGTCTGAGTTAGCTTCTTCACTGGCTGTATAGTGCCGTGCATGAGCAGATCAGGGCATATAAGATGGCCAGCACTTTTCTTTTTTTGGATAAGATTTCATAATCAAGCACATTTTAATGTTTCTCATTTTAATATTTTCTGTTTCTTTCAAAATTCAAGCTAGCAATAGGTAACAACTGTAGAGCATTTTGTTTTACTGTAGTATTAATTAAACTTTTGTGTAAATCTTCAAAGTCACATATTTTTCCAATGTAAGTGACCTTGAACATTTAGACACACAAAAGCTAACAAACAGTTTACCCACTCTTGTTTAGGATTTTTATAGTTTGTTGAACTTCAAACCAGGATCCCTATAATTATGCTCAAAATTTGTGGCTTCAGTTTGTTTATTAGATCTGAAAAATGAAAGTTTTTTTTTTTTGTTAGATAATGATGTTGCCGATAAAGTATATTATTGGTTGCTGTCTAATTTAAAACATGAGGTAATGTTTTAATGTTGACATTACTGACAAACAGGATGACCCTCTTTATAGCTTTGAATCTCAGAGACTTAAATCTTGGGATGCTCTTAAAATACCAACGTGAACTGGTTAAGTTTTGCCGACATATTCCCATTTGCAAACTATCTCGGCTGTTAAAGGCATGTTTACCATATTGTGTGCCTGAAATGATGAGTCACGATCAAACTCAATCACACTGTGATGTGTCATTTTCATGCTTGGGTGCGTTTAGATTATTGTCCTAGAGAAATACCTTTGACTCACCACTCTGTTGGTCGATTTTGTATAACAAAGCCACACAATCCAGTATGGTATTTCTTTCTTTAGACAGTGAACTTTGGTAGATGTGGTACTGACATCAGCATGCAAAAGCACATTTAAAAAACAACCACCAAGACCTTCAGTTTGTGATTTGACCAGCTTATCAAATTAATTAAGCACAGTTCAAGAATCCAGTGGTGTTGGTTTTTATCTCAGCTGGCTGAAAATGAGAATGCAGCGAGGGAAAACATCACAGATGTTCTGTAATGTGAATGATTCTCATTCTAGAGGAGTACAACAGTATTAGAGTTGTTACATGTGTAACTTAAGGGTTATAAAACAGTTTTGTGTGCTTCTAGAGGTAGGGGTAAGGTAAGAATTGGGTAGAATTTAGAGGCAACATTTTTCTAATTTATAATAGATTTGGTTTGGTTTGGCTTTTTTGTCATAACATAAACATAACTTACTTATACACAATGCAAAAAAACAACAAAACGACAACACGCAATTACTAAAACAGCCATCTGCTTTTGTTTAGCCTTTGCTAGTTGCCATCTTTCTTTCATAGAAAACTACTAGTCACTGCCCATGTATCATCACCTTCGCACTTAGCCTCACACCATTTTTGGCCCATCTCCTGTCTTTGTTGTGTGTGGTTGTCTGGATGAGGCAGAGGGGGGAAGACCAGCAGTCAGACCACAGCACATGTTTTCAATTCCCCCCCTTGCAGACCTCCCCTCTCCTCTTTTGGCCTACTCTTGGCCTTCCCTGTCTCCTCTCCTCTCCTCTCCTCTCCTCTCCTCTCCTCTCCACCCCAGTGTCTTGCTTTCTGTCCAGGTCCACCTAATTGCCCATTAGACTTTCTGTTTGTCTATCTGCAGGCCTGCCTGTCTGTGGCGTGGCAGCCAGCTAAAACTATCCTCCAGCCCATGCCAATTACACCATGGGAGACCACTTCTAACATTTTATACTACATGTCTGCCAGAAGCCAACTAGGTCTTCTTTCTACATACACACACACATGCGTTCACACACAAACACCCTGAATAGATTGTGGATTTTTTTCATTAAATGTTTCAGGAATAAATGAAGCTCCAGTGGTCAATGGACACTGAAGCTCCTCCTGAAATCTTTGTTGGGTTCATATGCTAAACATGTAGCTGAACATAAAACTGTAAAAACATAGTTCATGAGGGTAGAACCTGACATCTGGTTTTTCCCTCATGGAGTCTCGCATATATGCCATAAACAGTATATGTTCTCAAAGGTTTCTTTTTTTTGAACATCTCTTTTAAGAGACATTTGAAAAACCGTCAAGTCGTCTGTTTCCAAGAAAAACTGACTGATCAGCTTCACACTTTTCCAGTCCAAGACAGTGACCCAAAGAAGTCAAATGATGCGGTCAAATGCTTAACCAAACACTGTTGTTGCATTCTGTAATAAAGAGAGGAAACCTAGGAAACCAACGGCCCTCTGAGGGAAAGTTATTAATATCCTGTCAGTAGTGAATTAACTGTACTTGTACATGTCTTTGCCCCCTTTCTTTGTTTGGTCTAGCAGGGGTCCTTCCAACATCTCTGCTCACTGAGTGTGTCCCCTGTATTGGTGAGACTGAAACAGCATGGCGATAAAACTGCTGACAGGGATGGAGAAAAAAAATGCAGGATATACAGTGTGAGTGTGTATATATATATATATATATACACACTCACACACACACACCTCATGTGTACATCTGCTTGACTTAAGGACCTAAGGATGATTTATACTCAGTAGGTGGATGTGTTTGTGTATCTATATGTGACAGAAATAAACTAAGGAAGCAATTAGACCGAGTGATACTCAGAAACTATGGTTGAAATGAGGAATGGTTTAAAGGATGTAAATGTGGAAAAAAGGAGCAAACACTGAGAGACAGAAACTTTTACTGTCTAGCTAATTTCTAGCAAGAGCAGGATCAACAAAAGGTGACTATCTATGGATACAGTACGAAGCAATGCCACACACAGCGAAAGGATTCTCTCTACAGTCATGGTGAGGTCTGTGCGATGACAGGGGTGTAGTGACTGTAGCACAAAGTAATTAGAGACAGTCTCCACTAGGTCACAGTTTAGTCTATAGTGGCCTTAAAAGAGACAGAGTGGGAGTGAGTGCACAAAGACAAAGGTGAGAAGAAGGAGGAGGAGTATGGCAAGCGGAAAGAAGATGTAATAACCCTGTAGCATATTTATGTTCTGTTGGAATAAGTACTTATATTTTATTAAAGGTGTCTTGTGTGTCAATATATTTTAAATTAATAATAGATACAGTTGTGTCTAATGTAAAAACTATCATAATAATGATACTGCACCTTAAGTTAGTGCACTGTGATTTTTAGGGCCACCAACTCTACTCTCATGAACCTCATTTCCAACAGCAACTAACAGCTATTAAAAA
Organism: Heterochromis multidens; assembly: GCA_015108495.1. Taxonomy (NCBI): domain Eukaryota; kingdom Metazoa; phylum Chordata; class Actinopteri; order Cichliformes; family Cichlidae; genus Heterochromis; species Heterochromis multidens. Next base: position 50,970 of record VUQS01030580.1, on the reverse strand, counting down.
AAATCAAAAACTGTGTGCACACTTCCTGTTCACTGCCAAAAACTAACAGGTAAAAGATTTTTCTTCTGGAGACTTTGGAAACTAAAATATAGTGAATATTGGGCTTAAATGATTCAGGTGACAGACATTTCACAGTGAAAGTCATTGTTTCTCTATAACTTTAAAACAAAATTTCAATGAGAATAAGTTTTATATATAATATATATAGTTATTAATAAATTAAATGCTGTTTCTGACTGGTTCTGCTCCTGAACATGAAAAATTTCACTTAATGCCAATGGGTTTTTATCGACAGTGAATAAAAATAAAAATACTGTTTACAATACAAACAAATATAACTGGATTATTCTTAATGATGCATTGGATGTTGCTGTACTTTTTCATCTTACAGATGCCTGAAGTGACAGCATTTTTGATTATGATTTCAACAAATGGGTAAGTACAATATATTTTAAATGGTTTTTGTAGGTTTTTAAAATATTAGCATGGAAAGTTATTAGTAACTGTCAAATAACTATAGCTTTCAAAAAAGAGAAGCGACATGAAACATACACCTTTAAAGTAGTGTAAAATGGAAAGTATAAGTACTTTAAAGTAAATTCAGCAAAGAATAAATGTATGTAGTCACTATTCACCACTGTCTATGAGCATAAAGCTGATACTTGGCATGTGATAAGCACTAGAAGTCAGTTTGGGCATAAAAATGAATTTAACAATGACAGAAATCAAAGTTTAACTGCAAAGACTTTAGGATTTTAAGATCGCCTGTCAAAAGTAATACACTGACATACGTTCAGCAAACACAGTGCACATCAGTGCAGCTTTTAGAGGTTTATTTTGCTGGAAGCGAATCACACTACATCACCCTCTAACTGTCCAGATTGGTTATAACTGCAGTACACTGGAAGGCTGAAGACTGAGGAAGTTTACTCTGCATGAGTGCCATCCCTCAGAGCTGGTGTAGGCTCCTGCTGAAGTCTGCATATCCTGCTTGCCGCCTTGTTAACCCAGAATACCCTAATGCCTTTCCCTCTCTTGCTGCTGAGCCACACTGTAAAGTCATCCATGTTTCCATATAGCCTATAGTGAGGAAAGGAAAGGAAAGGAAAGGAAAGGAAAGGAAATGAAAGGAAAGGAAAGGAAAGGAATTTGGTAGACTTTTATCTTCACCAATGGGTGATCTGATGCCATAAATGCTTTGAGGATAAGGTATCTGGCTGACTTTGTCCGATAATGAACGTCCCACATACAGTATACACATAACTGTGTAGGGTGCAGGACATCATCCTGCCCCATTCAGCTGTAACATTTCTCAGTTTTTTTTTACTCTTGGCTGTAGCATTTCTCAAGAGTCCACTTCAACTGTGGACAAACAGTAACTGTAGTAATAGTAATAATAACTCATTAACTCATTCATTGTTGTTCCTTTGAGGGAAATACAAGAAAAAGCCAGAGAATGTGGGAAAGCAGGAGTACTGCTTATGCAGGCCACAGAAATGTTTGCTGTGTTTAATGGCTGTTTTACATCACTGTCAGCTTGTAAAATGTTTAGTTGCCAAAGCCTCATATATGGAAGATTCAAGTTTTAGGAGCAAACAAGAAATGTTGGCTATCGATGTACAAGAATTGTTATTACACAGTTAACAGTGTACCAGTATTATCTGCCTAATAGTAACACTGACAAACAGCATGTCTGTTAGTTTGTTAATTAATAATTTGTATGTTTAGAAATAAAATATTCTTTTTAATTCAAATTTGCCATGTGAGTTATATACATGATGTAGATGTTTGAAGCTGTCTATATGTTAACTCAGTGTCACCATCTTGTGGTTGAATAAAACTGAATCAACAACATAAATATGAGCAACTTTGCAGGATCAGAAATGTGCACATGCACAATAGCATCCTTATTTGCACATAAAATGCACAAACATAATCCCTGGGAGCTGAAGGTGGAGGGGGAAGCGCTTCATTTTAACAGTTAACTGTCAAGTTGTGGTTGGCAAGGAAAGTGACAGAAAAGATGGGATCACAAAATAAAATGTACACTTTTGCTTGAAAAAAATGGGAGTTGATTTGACAAATTAATTAGTGTCCTGTAAACAGGGACTGAACAGGGACCTTTCTTTTGTTGTAGCATACCCTTTTGAGGCAATTCTTACTGAGACTTCTACAATTTTCAATTCAGTTTTTTTCAAAGAGTTTGATGGATGCCTTCTCCAAACTGCAAGTTTCTTTCCATTGAGTTTCAAATGGATTAAGATCAGGGCTCATGGCAGGCCATTTCAGAATGGTCCAGTGTTGTTCTCATTCATTCTTGGATGCTTGTAGATGTATGATTAGGGTCTTTATTCACTTGGAGGAGTCATGTAACTAAGACTTTCATTCAAATGTCCAAGGAAAATTCTCCCAGGAGCATTTTGCCTTGAGCTTTTGAAAACTCAGTCTGTCTTTCTGTCCAGTCCGAGGTCCGTTTTTGTCTTGCTTCTATGCCCAGTTAGTTTGGTCATGGTCTGATGGACTCTAAACTTCCTACTGATATAAGCAATGATGGCATAATAACATCAAAGATAATTCTTTTTTTTCTTCTCTCCCCAGACATCTCTCTTCTTTTTCATCTCTGTTTGATGTAATGCACACATTGATATCAAAGAGCACAAAAGATTTACTTCTCCATTTAAAGCTGACAAATGCCTGAGATTGAAGCTACCACTGATACTAACTGAAAACAAAAGTTTGCTTGAAATATTACAATCAGTTATCAACGCTTCTAATGGGTATCAATAATGTTGTCCAAGCCATTTTAGAATAAAAAGTAATAATCTTGGTTTTATTCTATTGCAAGACAAATGCACAGATATAGAGGAAAGGCTAAGCATTTGTTACAAGCACTGACAATGGCATTCTCAAAATAACACCCTATGCTGGTGTCGCATACACGTATCATATGTCTACAGATATTGATATAGGGAAGAGTGGTTATAATAAGCACAAGTTCAAAAAAGCATGTAATCTGTATTGTAGGAATCATATAGTGAACTATTATAAATGCGATTCTATGTAGGTGGTTAGACATTTTATTGACTTCTTATTTATTTAAATAACAAGGCTTATCGAGCACTGCTTACACCATGAGCTGCCTCCTGAAACAGAAATGTACCAGCAATCATACCAATAGAGATGACTGATTCTTTGTTTATATCTCAAGTTTGTGTGCTTGCCTACACTTGAGATATAAAACAAGTCCAAACGATGCATGAAAATGTAAAGGAAAAATTAAAAGGCTGCTGTGCACCACATATCTTTTCATAAAATGCATAAAATTCACTACAAGCTATGATTTGTCTATACTGTTCAGACATGGCAACCTTAAAAATAAATGCAAAAACTGGAACAGTGTAGTCTGATGGGCATGTTTCAAATATTTTTGAAGGCTTACTGTCAGATTATACAATGTAAGCTTGATAGATGTTGCCATTTGGCCACTTAAGTTTGAATTGTTTACTCTGTGAAAATTTGGAATTGGCACTAAAAACGCAGTGTTGATCAAATAACCTGAATAAATAATCTGCACTGATAAACAGACTATAGTGTCTAACTTTAATTTTTTAAGAACATTCAATTTGGAACAAACTCAAATAAAGTTAATTGGGAGACAATGATCAATATTTCAAATAGAAAATTATACAAACTGCTTAATTTGTCCACTAAGCAACAAATAAATCCAAATAAGATTCACTGGGTAATAACCTAGGCTTTACTAGGTTTTCACTGTTCTGTAAAACTGGTAAAGAAAGCACTTAGAAATGTTTTCTATTTCAAAACAAAACAGAAAGCATTTATAATAATAAAAAAAACCCATTTATAATAAATGTTTTATGCTTTATCAAACCAGTAAAGATGTAAAGAAATGATTTGATTTCTTGTGACTTCCTGTTTATAAAAATTTGACTTCCTGTTAAAATTAACACTTTTTTTTTTTTTTTAAACTCTTTCAAAAGTTCCCACTAATCAACAAAACACTTCTCTGTAATACAGCATAACGAATCATTCACCCACCTGAATTTTACGCAGGTCGGACTGTTCGTGTTTTGTTCTGGCGCCACCTTGTGGTAATGCCTCGTCTCACCTCCTTTTCTGCACCCTCCATTATCATTGGTTCAAAATGTCACCGTCGCCTTCTTGACCAATGGTACCAGCTTTGCTTCTTTTACTCAGAGCCTGTTTTCCATGCATGCTCCTCCCCGTTTGTTACAAACACTCACACACACACTCACACACACCAACTCCCCCCACCCCACCCGTTATGCCAACCACTCCGCGGCAGGACTGGACTGCATGTTTTTTGAGGCGGTATAATCTGAAAGCAGACCGACATATTATGGAGCAGTCGATTTGTTGATGGAGAGGCGGCGGTGCATGAAGAAAAGGTAATTACGTTTGCAGCTTTGCATATTTATACTTGTACCAATATCCAGTGGGCTAGTGCTTAGCTGACGGCGGTGACTCTCCCTGTGTGTGTGTGTGTGTGTGTGTGTGTGTGTGTGTAATCAGTGTGTTGCAACATTGTTATACATACCCATTTATTTTCCTTTCTCCTCGCAAATAATGCGATCACAGCTGGTCTCGGCGGCGGTGATGAATTATGATCGGCGGTAAACGAGCAGAGGAACACGGAGAGGGAATTCTGACTCAACATAATCCATCTGGACATCAGGGGGGGAGATGAGGACCATGATGGCTTCGATGAAAGCAGCATTATTCGTGTTTCTGCACTGGGGTGAGTTCATCCGCGTCTGTGCTGTACCTGTCTATGCTCTGCACACAAGCAGTCTGACCATCTGTCACATGGTGGTACATTTGCGTGATTGCATGGTGACCGATCAGACTGTTCATTTGCATATCATTTACAGCAGGTGGCTTTATTTTAATGATTTGGTTTACCGTCTTCTAGTGAGTTTGCGTTATCTTTGAAACATTCCTGCGCGCTGGGAATCCATTTTCATATCTGAAGTTCAAATGCAGAAAAGACAGAAGGGACAAGTCCACGATCAGACAAAAATTACTTCCAGGGTGTGCAGGTGTGGCATCCAGGAAGTCTTTAGAAAAAGTAGGGACTTGAGTAGGAGACGGAAATGATGTGTGCATAATATTATTTTGCAGTATTTACTCCATGGTAAGGCTCAAGAGTTGCTGGAGGTTTATTTAACTGGAAGTTTCTATCTTCTTGTGGTCATACTGTGTCCTAAAAGTTTCACCTACTTTTGCAGTAGCAGTCATATTGAAATTTAAGATGTACACAGAGGTTTTATTGTTAAGGTGTTTCTTGCACAGATTTCATTTTATAAACGAATCAGACAAATTTGTAATACTTGCAATAATGACTTATTGGATGCGAATAATGGAAATGAACTACAAAGCCTTTTGCCGTTACATTTATATATCAGAAGTACAGTTTGACCTAACAGTTTGCACACAGAGGGAGAGCAGCATATGGTTGACACAGTTTTTTTTTATTTTTTTATCTCCCTGCTCACGTTGTTACTAATTCCATGAATCATATCTGAGAACTGGACAGACAGGCTTCCTTTGGAAAAGATCTGTATCAGTCAGAGGTTTGTGCTCTAACATGCATTTCTATGCGGGGGTCTTGATTAGAAAATCAGGGGCCCCCTTGTAGCGCAGACAGTAATCCAGACGGTATTGAGCATCGTGACAGGCTGTGGTGTCCCCCAGTCCTATCAGTCCAAACCCAGTGTTAATTAGGACTTGATCCGCTTAAGCCTCTCTCTAGTCTCCCATGTCATTATCTATGGGCGTGTTATATTGGGATGTAGCTCTGCCTGTGAGAACGCTCGAGTTGTTTTTGGGAACACACACACACACACACACACACAGGCCAATAGTGGCAGAACACACTTGTCTTGTGTTTCTAGTTGTTCAGGTAGTCATTAGTTTCAGTGAGTTAATAGGTTGTGTTAGCTTTTGTTCAGTGTCAGTGTGTGTTTTTGTTGTCTGGTGTCTCCAGATGATTGCACCACATTTGCATTTTCAGATAATGAGCTGATTCTCTTTTGCTTTTAAGCACGACATGAAGAGTGAACTCATTTAACAAATATTAAAGGTGCTTATCGTTGTTGTTTCTCTTGGTTTTAAAATGTTCTGAACCTGAATATTATTTTTATTTGGCACATCTGTTATCTGACCTGTGGCTGTCTGGAACCATCAATGCCTCAGCGAGTTACTAATGAAATTCGTTGCCAATTCATTTTCTGTAATGGATTACCTATCTAATAAGTTGAGCTCTGTCAAACATCACTCCAAAACAAGTGTGTTATGTTTCAACCAGGGACTAAAATGTTCTGTAATGTGGAGCTCTGAGGTGTCAGGACGTACGTGTGTGCACATCAAATATTTCTTGAATCAGTTTTTAAATATTAAGCGTAAGGAATATCTATGATTGAGATTCCTTTGGCAAACTGTCCATAAACTATAACAGTGTCTGATGGGTGCTGACAAACCTATGCATGCTGTCAGTTTGTAAAGCAGCTACCTGTTGCTCTCTCACATATCTCATAGTGTT
>VUQS01030580.1:12006-39102 GCA_015108495.1 Heterochromis multidens | reverse complement strand
TTTTGTATTTTCTGGCCCCTATTGTCTAACTAATACAAAAGTCTGACACATCGCCTTTTGTTTATATAAATAACATGTCGATTATCGAGAAGCATCTTTTGTTTAGAGCAATTTTGTGGTTAGAAGAGGCTTTGCACACACAATGGATTATATCTTATAGTTATTCCAACAAGATTTTCCATTTATTTAAGCTGCATATGCTGTATATTCTATGTTTTTGTGCTATGCTGTTTCAGTTCAAGGCTCTTAATTGTTTCAGATGCTGAGTGCAGTAGATTATTTAAAACTTGGTTTCTATGTACATGTTAAGGTTGGACAACATGTAAAAATTTACCAAATGGCCACTGTCAGTTCAGCAACAGGCAATTAGTGATATATTCATCGAAGTTTATGGACTGGCCACATCCACCCAACCTAGCACTCACTCATTTGCTCCAAAAAAACCCAACAAAACAACACAAAATCACATAATTTTGATTGTAAGATATAAAAGGATGCCTTTCAACCTACAATTGAACAACCACATGCTAGTAAATGATCAGGGTCCACAGCTTATATCCAGTGATGGTACTGGAGAAAAGTTAGCAAGAAGTGGTCACCTTATCTAGTATGGGCTCTAGTATAGCTAATTAACCGAGAAATGCTTCCACACTGGTGCTTTGTCCTCCAGTAAACGATGCCAGTATTTGCCAGTAATACTGTTGATACAGAATCCATGTACAGCCCCAATTCCCCATAAAGCTGTGACGCTGTGTAAAATGTAAATAAAAACAGAATGCAATGATTTTAAACTTCGTAAACTCATGTTTTATTCACAATACAACACAGAAAACATATCAAATGTTTAAAATGAGAAAATGTACGATTTTAAGAAAAAAAAAAAAGGTCATTTTGAGTTTGATGGCAGCAACACGCCTCAAAGAAGTTGGGTCAGGGCAATGTTTACTACTGTGTAGCAACCCCTCTTCTTTTAACAACAGTCCTTAAACATCTTTGAACTGAGGAGACCAGCTGCTGAACTTTTAGGAGAGGAATATTGTCCCATTCTTGTCTGATATAGGATTCTAGCTCCTCAACAGTCCTGGTTCTTCTTTGTTGTATTTTTCGTTTCATGATGAGCCAAATGTTTTCAGTTGGTGAAAAGTATGGACTGCAGGTAGGCCAGTTCAGCACCCAGACTCTTCTACTACGAAGCCATTCTGTTGTAATAGCTGCAGTATGCAGGTTAGTATTGTCTTGCTGAAGACCTTCCCTGAAAAAGGCATGATCTGGATGGGAGCATATATTGCCTGTATATACCTTTCATCATTGATGTTGCCTTTCCACATATGCAAGCTGCCAGTTCCATAATGCACCCCCATACCATCATAGATGCAGACTTTTGAATCAAGCACTGATAACAAGCCGGATGGTCCCGCTCCTCTTTAGTGCAGAGGACACGGCGTCCATGTTTTCCAAAAAGACAAAAAGACTTCTTATTTGCACGATAGAGCTTTAACCTGCATTTGTGGATGGCACGCTGAACTGTGTTTACAATGTCTTGTGGAAGTGTCCCTGAGCCCATGCATTGATTTCCATGACAGAATCATACCTGTTTTTAATCTAGTGCCGCCTGAAGGGCCGAAGATCACAGGCATCCAATATTGACTTTCAGCTATGTCCCTTACGCACAGAGATTTCTCCAGATTCTCTTAATCTTTTGATGACATTATGTACTGTAGATGATAAGATGCTCAAAGTCTGTGCAATTTTACAATGAGGAACATGATTCTGAAATTGTCCCATAATTTGTAGATGTAGTTTTTTGCAGATTTGTGAACCTCTGCCCATCTTTACTTCTGAGAAACTCTCCCTTACTAAGATGGTCTTTTTATACCCAATTATGTTACTGACCTTAATTAATTAACTAATTAATTAATTAACTTAATTAGTTGCAAAATGCTTCTCCAGCTGTTTCTTTTGAGTACCACTTACTTTTCTAGCCTTTTTTTGCCCCTGTTGCAACTTTCTTGAGATGTATTGCTGTCATCAATTTCAAAATGAGCTCCTATTTTTCATGGCATACTAAAATGTCTGTTTAAACATTTGATATGTTTGCTGATAGCCACCTAACTCTTGTACTGTATTACTTGCACAGGTGAAAATATTATTATTATAATTATTATAATATTATTAAGTAGTTTCCAAACTATTTAACAGGTAGCTTCTTGAAATCAGCTTTGTTTGCGACTGTTAATCATTGATTTCATTCATACTATTTATTTCTTTTTGAAATATCAAATACACTGTAGTAGAGAAAATATTCTTACTTATTGTATTTATTATAATTTTTGTTTTTTTTGTCTTTTCTTTTTCTTAAATTCTGTTATGGTCGTATTAAATTTGAGTCTTTTTTGCTTGATTGATTTTGACCTTCTGGTTGAGGAATGTCTACTTTATCCTGGCCATTAAATTTATGATGTATTTGGGAAGCCACCCTAGCTTTTCAGCAGAAATGATACCTGCAGTACATCACTTCATGTGAAGATTTTTTCTGTCATAGTCCAGAGTAAGTGCTGTTTGCAGCCCTCAGCCAAGAAGATTTTCTGGTATTTAAACCTTTTTTAAGCCCTCTTCCTCTATGTCTACCTCTCTCCAGCGGAGTCTCTGCGTGTAACATCCCTGCCCAAAGGGGAAGTCACTCTGCAGATCGGTTCCCCTCTCATTCTGACCTGTGAGATTTTGGGCCTGCCATCTGAAGTAAACTCAGGCCTGCTGGTTCAGTGGATGAAAAGGGGATCCATAAGCAGCGATTCAGTTGGGACCGGAGGAGTCGAGGTAATGTTATTGTTCTTCTGCTAACGTATTCAGACCATTATGTTGGGGTTAAAAGTTAGTCTGTATTACTTATGTATTTTCTCTCAATTATTGACAGGTAAATGTGAAATATTTTCAGGTGTGTTGTGTTAAATTTAGACACACTTCAGTTCTCAGTCTAACCCCTCCTGACACACTGTATTATCTGTTAAGGTGGAGGTTGCCCAGATGAGCCCGAATGGTATTGTGAGTTGGGGGGATGACCTCAGCAGAGCTAGTGGCGGGTCTATGGAAAAAGTAGCAGAAGGAAAGTACTCTTTGAAGCTCTTCTCAGCTCAGCCTGCCGACTCAGGGGTGTATCGGTGTGTGGTGAGCGTGTACGCTGGAAGAAGAAACCCTGGACGGTCTGTGCCTGCAACACTCACCCAGCGGTCGGAGGGGGTCACCGTCAACCTGAAGACAAAAGGTGAGGTTCTTCAGTGACACATGGCCTTATGTTGCATTATCTGACTTGGGCCGAGATTATTTGAATGCTCCAGTTTAAGCGTATTCAGACATGAACTCTGGTCAGTGTTGGGAGAATGGGCGCACAACATGAGGTAATCTGCTTCAGATGTTTTTTCAGGACTGGAAATACTTGCTTTGGTTTAGCACGTAGGAGCAGGACATATGCTGCACCTCTCACTCACTGTGAATTCACTGCACAATTACTCGTTCTAAAGGCTGTTTAATGTCCGCTCGATCACATCCAATATTTTTAACCACACTAGCAGCGGGGTTTGCACTGTTTCTCTGTCCATTCACCACTTTGGACCAGACTGAAGCATGATAGAAGAGTACAGACATTCAGGATTAATTCTACGTTCCTTTTCCTTTACTGTCACCAGCTATTCAAATTTTGTCACTTGTGAAATTTCTAAACTTTGTTTGCCACCATGGACTGACATGAAGTTTGGTACACACATTCATGTTCCTGGCTGAAGACATTTAGTCTTGTTCTTTCCATTGTTTATCATGTTGACTGTTCAGGAACTGCTGTATTGTTCTGTTCTAGATTTATCGAGTGTCTTGGTGGCCCAGAGCTCTGGGATGTGGGCCATTTGACTGCACTCTGCTGTTTTGAAATCTGCAACAGTACACTAAAATCTCTTTCCCAGCTTCACTGATATCTCTCTAAGTTTCTAATGTATTTTTAAAATTTCTAAAATATTCATAGTTCTCCCTTATTTTTAAGATTTTATTCTATGAACAGTGCTTTTATTGACATTTTTTTTTAATAAGCCAGTTTGGTTTTCTTCAGCTGTTTTGCACCAGAGTGGGCTGACAAAACTTGAGTCTGTGGTTTGATTTTCTTTTTATTGATCAGAATTGCATGTTGGCTAAACTTGGTATAACTCCTACAAGAAGTCTTTGTTCTTTAACTTTGCTTAGTTTAGCTTCTGTAAATTTTTTTTCTCCTTTCTTCTACAGATGTCCTGGTTACAGCTGTGGCTCAACTCCCCCGTGGCCCATTGCTGAAAAGAGGCAGCACCATCACGCTAATCTGCAACACCACCGTGACCACCACAGGTCCCGTCCAGGCTCAGGTGCACTGGTTGCGCTGGCCAATCCCTGAACCAGTTAACAAGAAGGCACCTGATGTTACTCCACTAAAATCTCCTGTTCCAGAAAAACCCACACTGATGGCGTCTCTTATGTACAACGGTGTTTCAAGTATCTACATCAACGATAGTGAGATTAGCATCGACCGCCTGTCAGCTAATAGCTACAGACTCAGGGTTCACATGGCGACGGTGGATGATCAGGGCATGTATGCCTGTCATGCTGAGGCGTGGGGACAGGACCCGCATGGTGGCTGGTACAAAACAGGGGCCAAAGCAGAGTCAAATGCAGTGAATGTTTACTTGTATGCTAGAGGTAAGTGTCTCTTATTAGACTTATTTTTTTTTGTTCTATAAGCCTTAATATATGGTTCTAAAACAGGGTACCTATTAGTACTTAAATAAAATTTGCTAAGCTGTTTGAATTTTGGGCAGCATGATGGTACAGTGGTTAGCACTGTTGCCTCACAGCAAGAAGGTTGTGGGTTCAAATCCACCATCTGGCCGGAGCCTTTCTGTGTGGAGTTTGTCTCCGGGTACTCTGTAAGCAGTTAGTGGGGTTAGTTTAATTGGTGATTCTAAATTGCTCATAGGTGTGAGTGTGAATGGTTGTCTGTCTCTCTGTACTGGCCCTGTGGCAGACTGGCAACCTGTCCAAGTTGTACCCTACCTCTGGCAGTGGGGACAGGCTTCAGCCCCCCTGCGACCCTGAATTGGATAAGGGTACGAAAATAGATGGCTTGATGAATTTATTCTTTACTTGCTCTGCGTGCTATAAACCAACGCTGCAGCTGAAAGAATAAGACTGAAACTGTCTTATGCACATCTAAACTTTAATTCAAAGGAATAAAAATTGTAATCTGTTAGATTCTGAGATTTCTTAATGATAGCACTGCACTGATATCTCTTATACTTACAGGATTTTGTTTGGCTTTTCTTTGTGATTTCAAATAGGCTAGTTTTGTTTTTTTTTAATATAAAAGCACTTTTCCAGTCTTACTGAGTGCACACACTTTTCCCTCTTATACACACTCAAACTCCTGTTTTTTCTACTACAGTTCCTTATAGTGGTGTATTATGGGTTCTACCACTACATATTTTTCTAATGTTGTGGATTTATTTGTGTGTATTTTTTTTTTTTTTAAATCAGATGCTCTGCTGCCTGTAAACCTGTCCTGTTTCTGATTGGTCAGATGCTGTAAGCTCTACCTCTTACAGGCGAGCATGCTCGTAGCTAGATTTATAACCTCTGGTTTTAATCGGGATGATAACTACCTTTGTGTGACCTCTTAGCCTGATTGCGCATGTTAGGGTAAGTGAAGCCAGATAAGTATCTTGATGCATGCTAAATAATCAGGGTAAGGAAATCCCAGAAAGCTGAATCTGTTCATCTGGACGTAGCGTTTTCAGTGGGATAAACGTTTCGTCACTCACCCAAGTGACTTCCTCAGTCTCAGCTGACTGCAGGTTTCCCCAACCTTATAATAGTACATTTGCATAATGACCACTGAAAACGCTACATCCAGATGAACAGATTCAGATTTCTGGGAACCCAGATAAGGAATAGACATCCTGTGTATGTTGAACATGCTTTGTAGTACAGGCCCAAGGGCCTGCTCAACCACAGCATGATGGGTGCTGAGCGGCTCCTGATTGAGCTGGCAAATCAAAGAAGGGGTCAAATAGGCAACCTTTGGTCCTGGCCAGTGGAAATTTTAAACATTTACTCTCAAATTTAAAGGATATGTTCACATTTTGTTTAGATTGATTTCACCCTCGATACTTTCCCTGCCCGTGCCCTGGCAAATTGTAGAGATTTCTTCTCTGTATTTACATCTTAAATCTCTACACACACCTAACTTTACTTGTTCCTGTGCCAAGCAGCTAAACGTCTGAGTCCTTGACAGCAGCAATGAATTTCTACGGGACTAATTGTGATCCATCAAACCTCATATACCAGGTCATTGTTTTAGGGCCAGTATTTTAAAGGAAAAATATGTGGCATATCTAGAATAAAGCAAGTGTGGGCTTGACAAGAGGTCTTGTTGTGCTGGTAGAGGAATCCCAGTTGGAGGAGATTACACATTAATCTTTCTGCATGTTTATCCACTGCCACTGTACATCTGCAGGTGGTTTAGTGGAAACAAAAATCTTCACTGTACCTTGGGTGCATTTGTGTTGTTTGGCAAATCTTAATATGTATAATGGTATAAAATATTAGTCAAAAGCACAACATTGATATTTTCAGGTTAGCCGATGACCTTTTTCTGATTGCTAGAGCATACTTTAGACATAGATCATTGAGACTTAATGGAGCTGTTAACTGAATCACCAGAGGAGACTGGTTTCAGTGGCACAGTCCATTAACTTGGAGTCATCAGTGTGTTTTATCTGGAATCATTTTAAACAATTTAGCTCCCGTTTTTCTTACCCTTTTATTTGACTTTCGATTATCTGATTAATCAGAGCAGGGGAGTAATGTTCTTATATTTTACACATTGACTCATCTTTGTTTTTTATTTAAATAAAGCTAATTTTTTTCATAGCTCTCCAATGTTATTACAAATCTGATTATATCACTGCATTGCGCTCTCTCATTTCCTGCTCTCCTCAGCTGCTGACCTCCTCCTCATCCCTTTGGTGGTTGGCATCTCTTCAGCCTTGTTTGTCGGCATTGTCATCATCTCAACGGTAACTTGCTGCTTCATGAAGCGCCTGGCGAGGCAGCGTGCTCAAAAGTAGGCGTCTGTTGATGTCTGAAATCTTATTGTTCACAAAGTGGCGATGCAGAAGAAGTAATGGAAGAAATGGCCCATAAAATAACTTAAAGAAAAAACTAAGTAGAAAATGACTTTTATCACCTTGTTGGTTGTTTTTCTGTGTTCTGACCTACATGTTTAATGATCAATGCCAAAAAAAATTCTGTTTTGTACTTTCTTGTATTTTTATATCTGAAACATATTTTCTTGATAGGCATAGTGTGCTAGACTTTTGCCGCCCCTCTCCATTCTTCTAGCGGGCCTAAATCACAGTTGCACTGCAGTCTCAAGTGTGAGGAATCTCACTGTAAAAGTGTTATTTCTTTATCGCCAACTTGCCCCCACATATTGTTACAGCAGGATTGTACCACATGCTACTTAACTCATCAGATGCTTTCTGTGATGCTGGATATTTAGGTCACCCTACATTGACTCATGGTGCAAGCTCCCCACAAACAAAGAGCATTCTGTGTTTCCACAAATTCTTTTTTGATACCATTCCACTTGGTCCTTCCTCAGAGTGCATGTTCTTCTTTTTATACAAAAACCAACAATGTCTAAGAATGGTTAAGGTACTGCCACAGACGGTCACGTGATTGCTGATGGGAGCAGTTTACCCTCCGGAAACTTAATACGAGCAGGGATGTTCCAGCAGCACTCTGCATGTAAACAAAGTCTCTGTCTGTTACTTAATAAGGAAGCTGCTGGCTGGGGACTTTCTGATGCTGTCCAATTGAGTACTTCATACTTGAGTTTTCTTTCCAGGCTGATAGATTTGTATAGATTTGACAAAGAGAAAATGGAAGATATACCCATTATGCACTGGGCTGATATGTGTAAATACTCTATGGAGTTTAGCTGTTTTATTTTCTTAATGCATTAAGACTGTGCTGTTGCACCGTGTTTCTTTGGCAAGCACCTGTGTTTTAACATTCTCTGCAGCAGTCTGCTCTGCTCTTTAAAGCACTTGGAGAAAAATGGGGCTGGAACCAAAGCCCCTTGGTATTGTTTTGTTTTACTTGATTTTCTTCCAGCTGAAAAGTAATTTCTTTGCTGTTTTTCTTTCTTTTTGTGGGATTAATGGCTCCTAAGCTCCTGTTAAGTGACCGAGATAGGAAAACTGTACTGTGAAAAATAATTCCTTTGTTACGCTGAGTAACAGGAAAACTGTTGTGTTGTTTCACGCCGTTTAGGAGTCTTATCCCTGGGGTGAGAGGTTTTCCAAGGAGTGTAGTCATATGACTAGACAGTGTAGTAAAATCTCACTGTAGTCGTCATCGTAGTTATCATGTGGTTCAGGCCATACATGTCTGCTGCCAAGACTTATTATGACTATAGCTGCCGCTGCTAACCCACAGAAATGTGTTGGACAGATATGGGTGAAATCTATCCTCCTCTTCCTGTTGAAAGTAACACTTAAAAAATAGTTTGGCCATGCAAGCAGGCCTGCATTGTGTGATCATTTAAGGATAGATACGTGCTCACTGAAAAGAGGAGGAAAGCAACATTTGTTATACTTGTGGCTCTCTCATTAAAATGATTTCAGATTGGTTGTCTGACTTTTCTAAGTTTGATTACCCTGAGCTATGCTTTCTCAGTTTATCTTAAAATTTCTGTCTTTGTTGGAGTCTCTAGATCTCTCTAACCTGTGCTCCCTAAAACCCTGATTATAAATGTTGATCACAAACATTAAGGAATAAAATCACCACTCTGCTTGCTTCCTGAGCCACTTTGTTCCAGATCAACTGCTCAAAGCTGATTTGTTCCCCTACATACCCGCCCACCACACGACTACACTCATGCACACATACACAGATGCACGTGCACACCCTAGCAGCAGCAGCAGGGTAGCGTTGGCTGGCTGATATTTCAAATGGAAGAAAGTGAGTATCTGTGTGTTCATCTCTAATCCCCGTTTATGGCTTCAGTGTGTCCTGCTGCCCTTCCCCCCCACCCTGTGTTTGACAGTCAGTGTGGCTCACATTCGATTCATTTCAATCTCTGTTCCCAGAGAATTACAGCCAGCTGTAAGCGGTGTTGCGCATTGCGTGCAGAGTATCAGAAATTCTGTTTAAGTAGTGTTTTTGTTGGCAGTTGTATTAAACCCTTTCATGAAGGTTTTATGTATCGTTTGGATTGTTTACTCATGCTTTAATACCACTGTTCCTGATGCATCTTACTGCCATTTAAATATATGAAGGCAGGTTTTTTTTTCTGCTCAGTTTGTTTCTTATGGTGCTTTGGCAGACCTGCCAGTTGGTAAAACCAATAAACCACTCTGGGTCACCTTGTCTTTTGTAGTCATTTATTTTCTGCTGCTTAACAAACATCTGTTTTCGGCAGACAACCTGGAAATGGTCACATTAGAGGCAACTGGAGATATCCGAGTTATTGGAGGACATTCTGCAGGGAAGAAAATAATCTCATTTGTCTGACAAAGTGTTCATGAGCTAGTTGAGTACATTTTCCATTGACAGTATGAAAACCATTAGATTTTTTTGTGCTTGGTGCAGTTTTTGCATTGCCACGCAAGCAGAGGATTACTGTAAGCCTTATGCATTGCAGACTGTTTTAAAGTTTGTTACAGGATTTACATATTTTTAGTGATGAATAATGAGTCTATATAATTTGCACCTTGTGAGAAATTCATAATTTAATGACAGAAAAAGGGAAACATATGCAGCAGAGTAAAATGGGTGTAAGTCGAGCATTTTACGTGAGTGAGGAAAGAGAAACTAAAACTGAAACCGAAATAACATTTTCAGGGGTTTAAAACACTGTGGCTAATAACATGAATAACATTACTTCTTGTTACAATATGTTCTGGGAAGCCTTTGGTTCTGGCATTTATCTGGAAGCTTCTTTAACATGCACTAATGGTCTAAAACAGTGTTCGAGGAACACGAGTAAGAGCACTGAAAACAATATATGTGTAGACTTTTCATGTTAAAGTCGAAAGAAAGCTGGAGATAAAAAGCACATCAAAGTGCTGAATTAAAAACAAAAGAGAAAATACAAGAAACAAGGATTTTATTTTCAAACATAAAATTTATATTGCAGACAAATCTATTAATTTCTGCTTTGACACTGATTCTAAAACTATCCTGCATTTGCCTCCATGAGCTCCATTGGTATTATGGTATATCAGTTTACAGAGTATTACATCATTAATGCAAACACTGTACCAATGGTAATCCTTTTCTTCCTGTATGACGTTGCAGGCAGGCAAACAGAGGCTTTGTAGCATACTGATAAGGTGCTGTGCAGCCTGTGGTTAGTTGGTTGGTCAAGATACCTGCTTTCCCAGCCAATCCCTGCCAGCTGAATGTCAACCAAGGCAGGATTAAACATGCAGCACACACACTGCAGGCCAGGTGCCCGGTCTGTGGCAAAGCCTGTTTAAAGTTTTCTCTCACTGTTAAGTTTTTTTAAACCCTACAAAAAGAAAACTCATATAAAAATCTTAAATAAGGCCAAGAATAAATCTGTTTTTGTAAACATGCCTGAGTTTAGTAAGAATACAGTGGACATAAAATGCAATTAAACTTTCTATCTGCAATAAAATTGTGGCTTGTCAGGGCTTCTTGGTACAATACTTAAATTTATTTAATGGTTAAAGAATAGGGTTATCTATTAAGATCTTGTATGGGTTGTAAGAAATCATACAGTACTTAGTTTTATCCTCTACAGTATTGTGTATATGACTAGGCTACCTTCTCATATAAAAGGGGAAACAGCTGGGCCTATGGGTCAAAAGTCTAAATCTCACTGAAATACCATGTCGTATCATGTGCAGTTGTTATCACATGGTATAATGCTTTATATGTTCTTTTCTATTATAACACATTTTAAGGAATAATAATAATAAAAAAATACCATCAGAAACAAATAAAAAACTGAAATAATTCAGTGACATAACATCACACCTCAATAACAACTTAAACATAAGAGTGATGCTCACATCCTGACTGCAATAAATCTTTTACGCACTGATAATAGAAACCCTTGCTCTCTTCCATGTTCAGTCCATCAGGGCTTGCAGAGCTCCATCTTCATTTTCAGACTTACAGCCTTCTTCATTTATTTCTCCTGCCTACGAGAAAGGTGGCCTCATCTCCGGTAGCTGCAGGACCAGGATCGAGGCATCACCAGCTCCCAGAAACTATTCTGTTGAGAAAGAGGAGTCAAATTAGACTAAATATACATGCAGTGCTTCTCCTCCTCCTTCTAGTTACATTAATCATTTCATAAATTTTATTGGTATGCTTTAACATCCATTTCTCTCAAGTTACAATATCTCATTGTGCAGAAAGCACTTCTATTTTTAGACAGCTGTTATCTGTGTTAAGCCATTGTGTGTGTGAATTATTCCACTGGCTTTAGAGGATGCCTCCTCTGGGGATACACGGACATACAGTTGTTCATAGTGTGGTAAGTAGTGAGCCCATCTGTCGTGCAAATCCTTTATATCTTTGACTTCGTCAAACACTTGGTGTTGGAAGGCAACTTTTTAAGTGTTAAATACACGTCACAGTTTTATCCACATCTGCTACTCAACTCATGTGACTCTGCCACATGGGCTTATGTGTGTAAATTGGGTGTGTACACACGTCTACACAAATATGTGTAGTCTGCATGGGAGTAATGAATATATGAATCACGGGGGAAGAGAACAGACAACGAAGGGAGGATAAAGAAACAGTGGAAGCAACTGTTTGTTAGTATTTTTCTCTAACAGTCACTTTCATTTGGTTACTGACGTCTGTGTGATGTCCAGCATCACAGTACTCAAGTAGTACTGTGTAATGTGCTTGTGTAGTACATGAGTTTTTCCTTTCTAGCCTGTTAGTCCAGTCTTATCATCAACTATATTTTAAGTTTTAAGTACATCTGAAGCAAGGGTCAAAATACTATCAACAAAATACTGTCTTTATAGTGCCAGAATACTACAAATAAACAACTTGCTGTTTAATTTGAAATCCACAAAAAGGAAGTCACATGCTAACTTTATATTGATCTGTGTAAAGGATAGATTTTTTTCTTTAGTAATGCACAATACCTTCACTACTCGAGGAGCCTGAACACAGCTAAGGGATAAAATTGTTTTTATGGCTTCAAACTCAATAAGAAATCTCTCAGAGGCAAACTCTCCCAGTATGAGTACACATTTCTTCATATATTCTTCAGAAAAAGGAGGTCACTAATCTCCTTTTCTGTCAAGTTTTATGGGTTTTATTTTTTCAGCCAAATTTGTGCTTCTGTAGCCAGAAAAGTAAAGTTTAATAACTGAAGGAAAGCATGGTTTTTGACCCACTTTTGATGCTATAAAATATACTGATGTATGGCTTCTTTGGAAGGACTGACGGATTGCACTTTGAGATTGTGTGTAAGCCCACTAAGACATTGTGGAAAAATAACATGTTTCTCAGTCTTTTTTGAGGTTGCCTTCTATGTGATGAAGAAACTATTTATAAGGTCTCCTAGACCAGAAAAAGCATTTTCTACATTTAAAGAAACAAACATAACAAACCGAGATTGCTGACTACTGCATTGGTCAAACATATGTTAGTACGTACCTCTGTCCGTGGGCAGTATATCTGGGCGTACCACTCCTGACAGTACAGACACACCTGGACACCCTGACCGATGAAGAGACACACCCACATGATGATGTTGCAGATGGGGCTCTGTCGCTTGTCATTCATGGTAAAGTTGAACGCGACTAAGAGAAGATGACAAAGGGGATGCTGTTAATGACCTTCTGGTTGTTTGTGTGTTTTTACTTTATTTGAGTTCAGGTTGAGAGGGACAAGGACACACAGTGAAAAGAAACCAAAACATTGCCTGATAACTCATGTAATGAAAGTCTTATAAAAACAGACTTTTTACAGTGAATAATTAGAGATTTGAACTTGAAAATTTGAAGGCACGGTTTTCAAAGTAAAGGTGGACATTTACATATTTTTTAACAAGCTATGGACATGCATTTCAAACACAGTGCGTTTATCAGCAGTAATGATGTAGACATGAAAAATTTATCTATTTTTTCTTTTTAAAAGGCTTTTAGGCAATTATGAATTTCGGTAGCTGGGTCAACACACAAGTTAACATCCATTTATGCTGTGCTAAGGAGTGTCCCATGAATAATAAGCATATCCCTCACCTCCAAACACTGCAAAGAGTAAGAACATGACTGGGTAGAAGAAGCCGAACCCTATGGCCAAAGCATACTCATGGACGACAGCAGAGACGATGAATACTGAGAGCATGGCAGCAGTTCGGAATTTCCTATTTGACAGCTGCAGGGATTGGAGAACGAACAGATAGAGGATTTGGCTCAAAGTTCAGGGGTCAGACTGGTTTAACAAGAGTTAAATGACCACACACATGCTGCTTTGGAATCAGAGAAAACCAACAGGGTTATGAGATTAGTTTTATTCAATATTTATGTGTTAACTGCTATTGCTCTAAGTTTTAATTGATAGATAGATAGATAGATAGATAGATAGATAGATAGATAGATAGATAGATAGATAGATAGATAGATAGATAGATAGATAGATAGATAGATAGATAGATAGATAGATAGGTACTTTATTGAGCCTGGGGGAAATTCCAGACACTGCAGTATTAGCAATCTGCTCACCCAAAGGAAGTCCCTGTATCCATAGTAATACAGCCAGTCATGAACCACTATGTTCCAGGTACGGTAATAGTTAGCAAAAGATGTAGAGTTCCACCAGTCCTGAAAAAAACAGAGGAAGAATCATTCATCAGAATAAAAACATGAAGAAAAGGGCCTGAATAGCAATTGGATGGCTGCAGTTAAATCACACAGAATGTTTATTATTTATGAGTAATTTTTACTGATGAGAGGTTCAATCTTTATTAAAGCATCTGAGCATATATCAAGCCCTACAACTCCTTGAGGCTAATGCTTTGAAAGTCAGTCTTGGAGCTGAAGGCAATGCAGTTCTGCACAGTGGATCCAGTGGATCCGGATGGCTATACTGGTTTGGACTTGCTGCCTTTTATTTGTTAAGCAAAAGCTTAAACAGATACCTTCCTCAGTGTAAACTCTCAGTGTGTGCAAAACCACTCTAAAAAAGATGGACATAGATTTCAGATCTGAAGTGAAGCCAATGCATACATGCCTTAAACTTGAATCCTTTTAATGACCTGATGGAGGCTACTTCTCTGGTTGCAAACAAAAGTGTGACTGTCATTTCTTTTACTAACTCCCTAAACACTTTCCTAATGAGTTTATGGTTTAATACAACATGGTGCTCATTCTGTAAATTATAGTCTTATTTAGGGTAAAATAGATGATAAAAGAGGGTATGCTTTAGGGTGTGGCTTCCTTGTGACTCACAGTATGAGTGTGCAGTGTTCAATTTCTCAGTCAGATGTAACCCTCACTTGTCACAGCCAGTTTTACAACACCAAGATAGGAAAGCCCAAAATGCTCAACCCAAGGATTCAAAATCAAAAGGATTCAAAATAGCACTTCACAATCCAATAGGTGATGTGACAGTGGGATGCACATTTTTATATACAGTCTATGCATGTGTGCTAGTTTTATATATATATATATGTAATGAGTAGTTGAATGAGTAGTTGTAAAACAGCTAACTGATCATCTGCAGAGGAATGGCTTATTTGAACAGTTTCAGTCAGGTTTCAGAACTCATCACAGTACAGAAACAGCATTAGTGAAGGTTACAAATAATTTTCTTATGGCCTCTGACAGTGTACTTATCTCTGTGCTTGTCCTACTAGACGTCAGCGCAGTGTTTACAGAGATTAGAGCATCCCGTAGGTATTAAAGGTACCGTGCTGCTGGGGTTTGACACATATCTATCTAATAGACTCCAATTTGTTCATGTAAATGGGGAGTCTTCTTCACACACTAAGGTTAATTATGGAGTTCCACAGGGTTCTGTGCTAGGACCAATTATGCTTACATTATACATGCTTCCCTTAGGCAGTATCATTAGAAGGCATAGCATACACTTTCACTGCTGTGCAGCTGTCCAGCTTTATCTATCATGAAGACAGATGACACACACCAATTAGTTAAACTGCAGGAATGTCTTAAAGACATAAAACCCCGGATGACCTCTAATTTCCTGCTTCTAAATTCAGATAAAACTGAGGTTATTGTACTCAGCCCTAAAAATCTTAGAAACATGGTGTCTAACCAGATACTTTGACCTCCACTAACACTGTGAGGAATCTTGGAGTCACTTTTGACCAGGATATGTCCTTCAATGGGCACTTTAAAAAAATATGTTGGACTACTTTCTTGCATTTATGCAATATCTCTAAAATTAGAAACATGGTCTAGCTGCCTTATATCCAATTTTTGCACAAACCTATAAATAGCTCCATGGCTAACACCAGAGTTATTACGATTAAAACACACAAAACTGAAGAAAAACCTCACACACGATATGGTGCATGCATTTTTCCCTAGGCATCAGAGATTTTCTGGTAAAATCCTGTCCCACATTCCCCCTAGTGCCGTAATATTTTTCTATAGCTAAATTCATTCAAAACCTCAGGCTTGCGGAGAGAGCCATAAGTGAATAAGATTTGTTGAAGTAGAAGTGGCCAACAACAATGATAAGCAAGTATTTTCAGCTCTTGCTCACGAGCAAAATAAATCAACAGAATTCAGTGATGGAAAAGTAAAACTGTTTGGGGACCACTGGGCCACCATGCTGCAGTTTCACTTATCATTAGTCAGACTTCTCCTGCCTGTAAAAGTAAACATTTTTGAAAATAATGAGTCTACAGCAGAGAAACAGAAAATGACCATTGGACCAATTAAAGTGTCCACAAAAATCAGCTGCCCACCATATAGAACATTCTATCAGCAAAACGCAGGAGCTCCCCGAAGAGGTTCAGCCAGCAGTGCAAGAAGGCAAAGAAACACAGCAGGAGGAGCATTATTCCTGCAACACAGAAAGAGCGAGACAGAGAGAATTATATGGAACAATTTTAATTTGGGCATTGCTCCCAGCTTTCTCAGAGGAATTGTAACTTGACACTGATGCTATCAGCACTAACTCGCTCTTCACTCAAAGAGCGTCATAAACATTTCAGCCTTTGATTACCTGTATCAGATTCATGATAGCATCTTTAATCTTATCACTGCCTTAAAGACACTCTAGAGTTCTTTCCTACATTACATTGCAGGCTTAGTAAAATATTAACCAGTGCTAACTCATACATATGAGAAATAATAGATGCTATAAGCATAAATGATGTAACAATCAGAGTCACAGATGAACTTTGGCCTGCACACGACTTCCTTTTAACATTGTGAGTGGGTCATCTGTAAAAAAGAAAAAAAAAAAGCCACTCGCAGTTTGTGTGTGTACAGCTGATGCTCTTTGAATGATAGAACATACCTGGTAATATAGAGTGAAAAATAGCCAAAACCATTGTTCGTTTACTTAAAGGCTGGTTGTTCTGGGGTCTGAAGACAGGCACACAGAGACGCACCAGGATAAAGTAGCCGTAAAACAGGCATCCCAAAATCTGCAAAGTGAGGATCAAAAAAGGAGAACATCGTGTAAAAGAGGAAATAAAACGGATAACACACAGAGAATCAGAAGTACAAATATGGAGATGGCTTAGTAAAAGTGTGATAACTGATATAATTAATTCACATTATTTCAGTATAAAGAAGTGCTACCTCATCGTTTTAGGTCAGCAAACCCCACCAAGTCTTTTAGTAGATATTATTAGATATTCCAACCAAAAGGTGATGAATTATTAATAGGAAAGACTTCAGTTGAAAGCAAAATTTTATCTTACCATGCCAAGAGTAATACCAACATACTTCCATCGTATGTGGCGATTTCTGCAAAGAAAAGACGATTCAGAAATGTAAGATGTACAATTATACTTATTACTAATGTGCGCCCTGTTCTTGAATTTTTATCAGATTTCATGTTTCCTGAATTTGTCTCCAGTGTTGCAACCCAGATTAGGGATTCCACAATGTGTCTAATCTCAGATCAACACAAATGTTTATAAGTGCATCTTGTTGTTTTGCAGCATTCCTTAGATTAATATTTGCAGCTGCTGAGCTATAGATTCTAAGAGATGAGATTTGATGCTGTAATGAATAAAAGGAAAATCCTAGCTGGTTTTGAATTCCAGCATTTTGTGAGTTTGTGTCACAGGATTATAACGTGACCTCTAATTTGACTCATGAAAACTGGACACAGATCATGTCACTAATTACTAGAACAGAACAGCATAATACCCCGCCGAAGTGGGGAGTAATTTATCTTACCGAGGGTATGATTCCCTGTAAATGAGTGTTGGACAGAAGAGGAAGTACAAATAGCTGGAAAATGCTGGGAATCTGGGACTTTCTCCTGAAAAGACCAAGACAATTTTGTTAGTATGACCATCATGCACAAAGTCCAGTTTGAGTCCAAAAACGTTTTCAGTCCCAAGACCTTTAAATTTTTTTAACAGCAGCTTCCCATTTAATTTTTCTTGTTTCATTCATTAGATATTTCATTTCTCCATTTGTACATTTTACAGCTTTACCGTGACTTGATGCAGGAACCTGTAAACAAGTGGCTGTCTTTAAAAATTAAACAACAGTGGGTTTATCACTGAATCATTAAGCCATTATACCAAATTGTCTGCCTTAAAGACTCTCATCTGTTTTACTAAACTGTTTGCTGTAGTTTATTCCAACTAGGACTGGTATCGTTTAAAACTTGTATAACAGCCCTGCTCTATAAAAAATATATTTAACAGACTTTCTGTGTGAAGCAATGATCTTGACTTCCATTTCGATTTTATGTCAGGTTTACTATTTAATTCAGGACTATAGTTTTCTCCAGGGGGCATTTATTTTAAGTAAGTATTCATGTTTTTGCTCTTGGTTTTACAGCCACAAGTCTCACCTCCATGTTTCTTATTTTTATCTCCCACTAACAGACCTTTACAAGAGCATCTCAAGCTGCACATTCACTGTTAGTTTTAACGTCAGCATGAATTATTAGATAGGTAACCTGCAAAGTTCTGTTTAAGTCATTTTTCTCATGTGTCCGGGAGTGTCACTGTGAGTTATGATAGAGCACGGGGAGTAAATACACCTGACTTCAATACAATACCTTCCTTTGGTGCATTCTTCATAATAACAGGAGCCGTTTCTCTTAAGAATGAGTAGGTTTTCATCAGGAATCGAATCTGAAGAAAATCGATACAGTTATTATGTGAAGTGAGACAGTGTATCAGTATTAGCAGCTTCTACCGCACATGTATGTCTTCACTGCAAGAACTGACAAGCTGTCTGAAATGAAAAACCTAAATATTTACAGCCTGATCTCTTTCTTTCTTGTTTCTCTTTTGTTATTGACTCATGATTTATGTGGATTCTCATTAAACAGGGAGCAGTGCAGCATGGTGGGACAGACAGCAGCACAGTTGGAGAAATGGTTTATCATGTTAGCTTAATTTGTCATAAACTGCAGTTCAGAGATGATGCACCATCAATCTGCATATAGCAGGGAGCATCATAAAGCAGCAGTGAACCACATTTTGGGGCAGTTCAGTGAGTTTGAATAGTTAATTTATGCATCAAACTCAGCAGTTTATAAATGCTATGAACATCATGTAAATTTAAAAAAACAAAGACTGGACTCGGTCAGATGAGGATCATGACCAGGTTTCCCAGAAGTATCCGTTGATGGAGTGAGAGATTATCTCACTCCATCAAACAGAGCAAACTGATTTTAGTACTAAGACTGGTGTGGGCTGGTGTGTTAAAGAGGATGAGGAGGTATTAGTGTATGGGTTGGTGATGTTTAAATGTTGGATGCAGTGAGATCTGCTGCCAGAGATGCTTTCTCTTTTGGTGACTTTCCAGTTGGAAAACTCCCATCTCTGGCCAGCAGGCTATCCTTATCACAATGTTCCAGCTGATGGCAATGAGTTACTGCTTTTACAATTTGGATTACCTATGATTACCAATGAATATAATGTTATCTATGATACAGTGTGTTTCTAGCACAGGTCATTACTAATAAATTTTTTTTTCTGTTGCATTTGTATGCAAAGCAGCAGTTTACACTCTTTTCAGTTTATCCATGAGAAAGATTCAGTAAACGAAAAAATGACTTGCTGCCTGTGTGAGATCACAACGAAGACGCACTTACCTGCTCCAGTATCACAATAAACCGTGATGCAGGTGGCAACTGGTGGTGCACAACGATGTAGATTGGGAACACTCCAAGTACACAGGTCTGTATGACAGACAGGATTAACCCTGTCCCCAGAGACAGCCCCAACTTAGAGGGGACGTTGTGGTACAAAGAGCTCCAAAACAGCAGGGTATAATAGGGAACGACCAGGGTGTAAACAAACATGACGGCCCAGGCTATGGTGACCATCCCCAGCTTCCCAAAGGTGTAGAACAGCAGGTCAAACTCCAAAACTAACCTGAGATTCAAAAACAACAAATAAACAAAAGAACAAAATAAACAAAAAAACACAAATTACGTTCATTATTTAAAAACAACATGTAGAATATTTTAAAGCAGAAAAAGGATTTTAAAAAATAACTATAAATAAACAAAACGAAGGGCATGCACTCTGTTTTCCACTGATCTGTTTCAGCTTTTCAGTATTGAATAAACACTTTAATCGTATTCAAGCACAGCTTTTTTTTTTTCATTTTTAAAAAATTTCCAGAATACTTAAATCCATCAAATATTTTCTCTCATTCGAAAGACCCCTCCAGTGATGATAATAATAGATTTGTACACCCACTTATAGCTGGATGTCTTTTTTTATTCAAAAGAACAAAAGCAAGTGTGATAGTATTTTTTAATATGCATCCATTTAGCACGTGGAAAAAAAAAATCATTGTTAACTGAGGCTGAATGTATCAAATAATTTTCACACAGTGGAGTTAGCCACTGGCACTAGCTCAAATGAGAAACATTTGCAACTGCAAACAACAACCAAATCATTACTAAGCTGCCCAAAGCAACAGAAGGAATACTCAGAGGGGTTGATTGCGTTATCTTTCTGCTGCCAGATGAGCAGAGAGGCAAGGAAGGAAGGAGGGAGAGACACAACAACAAAAAGAAACCCAAGATAAGAAATGAATAGGAAGTTTTTAATGACTCGGTTTAATTGAGTTTCTGTTAGATTTAGTTCAGGGGTATAGAGTTTTACACATGGCAGTGCCATAAACACACACACATCCACATGTCCCACTGACCTGCCCTGGTCGATGTAGTCAACAGCCAGCGTGCTCAAAAAGAAGATGAGGAGTACAGCTATGAACATGTGGTAAATGGTCCTGATGTGGCTGATCTCAAACAGTTCACTGATGAAAAAGAGGAAAGACAGAGACACAAATAAATACACAATAAAGCCAATAAAACATCCCTATGTTTGATTAATCTGACTGTGATGTGCTGTGAATATTGTAAAGGTTTACAAAAACATGCTAGTGGGATTATCTGAATCTTTATCAGAGTAAGTTGTATTGCATGTATTCCATGATGGAAATCTCTTGTTCCACCACATCCTAATGGTGCTCTACTGGGTTGAGATCTGGTGACTGTGGAGGGCATTTCAGGGCAGTGAACTCATTGTTATGTTCAAAACACTTGCGTTATCCTGCTGAAAGCAGCCATCAGATAATGGGTACGCTGTGTTCACAAAGGGATGGATGTGGTCAGCACCGATACGTAGGTAGGCTGTGACACTTAAATGATGGTCTGCTGGTACTAAGGGGCCCAAAGTGTGCCAAAAAAATCCCCTACATCATCACAGAACCACCAGCCTGACCCACTGATACAAGGCAAGGATCCAAACTTTCATGCTTTATGCCAAATTCTGACCCTACCATCTGAATATCGCAGCATAAATTGAGACTCATCAGATCAGGCAACATTTTTTCAGTCTTTTATTTTCCACTTTTGGGGAGCCTATGGGAACTTTCTGTTGCTGTAGCTCATGTAAATGGACTGCTTCTTCTATAGCACTTTTCTACTCTAATTGAGCACTCAAAGCACTTTATATAACATGTCTCGCAAACACATTCATACAAGTGCTTTTTTCTTACATCTAAGCGCTTTCTATCTAATTCACAGACATTCTCGCTCTGAGGAACTCATGGCTCAGATACTTTGGCATGCAGACTAGAGCAGCCAGGGACTGAACCACCAACCTTCTAATTAGTAGATGACCCGCTCTACATCTACCTCCTGAGCCACAGGTACCCTGTGCTTCGAGGTTCCACATGTTGTGCATTCAGAGATGCTCTCCTGCATATCTTGGCTATAATGACTGTTGTTTTGAGTTACTGTTGCCTTCCTATCAGCTTGATGCAGTCTCCATTCATTCTCCTCTGACCTCTGGCATCAACAAGGCATTTTCACTCAGAGAACTTCCATTCACTGGATATTTTCACTTTTTTGGACCATTCTCTGTGGACCCTAGAGATGGTTGTGTGGGAAAATCCCAGTACATCAGCAGTTTTACTCAGACCAGCCCGTCTGGCACCAACAACCATGCCACATTCATAGTCACTTAAATCATCTTTCTTCCTCATTCTCATGCTCATTTTGAACTTCAGAAGGTTGTCTTGTCCCTATCTAGATGCCTAAATGCACTGAGTTGCTGCCATTTGATTGGCTGATCAGATATTTGCATTAACTAGCAGTTGAACATTTCTAACTCTCCACATCAGAATGGTATGTATGGCTTTTTGCTGTCTTTTTTTATACACAAACTGTAATCAAGTTTAAATATTATATTTGAAAACACAACTGAAAACACAATAATGCACCAAGTTAAGCAATCCTAGGTAAATAAAATAATATTAGGGCATGGTATACCAGAGAAGACTTAAATTTTAATGAGCTAGTGTTGAGCAAGGGTTGAAATTATTTTTCACTTAATCAAATGTTTGCTAAATAATTAATTTGCAACCATTTTGATGATGTAGCTGTGCGAAAAACGCCAACATATTTGCTGCTTTTCTTTATCTTGTGATTTGATGAGTATTTCATATATTTTTCTGACAATCTGTAGATCAGTCAGTTGAACTAATGAACACAGTCCTTAGCTGTAACCTTTGTTAAAGTGGACTCTGGTTTCATTTTGGTCTCTTTCATATCTTTTATACTTACTCCAGCAGTGATGCCCTGGCCATAAACACTTTGTCATTATCCATTCTCTGAGATCTAACACAAAGCAGAAACAGAAAAACAGACACACATGTTTACTTCAGTGTTTAGCATGATAAATATATCTACCAGACCAATGTGTGTCATTTTTACCTGGATGAGTTTATATTTTTTGTCTTTCCATTAACTGTTGACTGACTGTTGGAGAGGGACTGGACGGACTCAGTCAGAACTCTGTCCAGAATTTCACTGAGGTGATCCTGGACCTGCTCCATGACTTTCATTTTGATCTTCTACATAAGAGCATACAAGAGGAAAAAAAAAAAGTTTTATCTCCTCACACTTTTAGATGTCTCTACACTATTAATTTACACTATTAATCACAGTTTCTGTTTGAATAATTGTGGTGCCTAATGTCTGTCCTTTGTAAATCACGTTGCTACTTTTATCCATTGTTTAAAGAAACAGTGATGAGATTGTTCTCTTTTCAACTCAGGAAGGTAAAGAAAAAGCAATAAAGGAACCTCGGTACATCTTTCCCACTGCCTCACATCTTCTTCCACCACCTTTTCATGATTCCCAGCTGCAGAGAGAAGAACAGATGTTTCTCAAATTTTTCACTAAACTTTAAAATATGCTGAATGTATCTTATACTAAAACTGAGGTGCCTTTAAAGATAAGTGTAAATTACTCCCCTTACACAGTATAAAACAATATTTTTTACCATACCAGGACTGGAGCTGGAGTTGTCAGATAACTGTCGGTCCTTCACGTTCCGATTATATACTCCGTTACTTGGCTCTGTGCTCGTCATGGCTACCCTCACGACTCAGAGGCGGATGATCCTGCATTTCAATGATGGTTAGTCTCACACACTGCTGCTTCCCCGAGGATAAATGAAGGAAACAAAAAAACTAAAAAGAGGAATGCATGTGCTGTCATACTGATGCCTGTCAAAGTGAGTGATGTAATGCTTGGCTATTATTCATGGATCTTTAATGAAAACTTTGACCTGGATCCACAAATGGCTCAGGTCATGCTAGAATCTTAGGCAAATTGGAGAAAATTTACAGCATTTGAAGCACACCAACAAATTATGTAAGATAAAGTATTTCCCCCTCTTAAAGTGCTATGACAGGGGTAAAAGGCACTGCAACAAATTTGTGTTGG
The DNA here is from genome assembly GCA_015108495.1 of Heterochromis multidens. Lineage (NCBI taxonomy): Eukaryota > Metazoa > Chordata > Actinopteri > Cichliformes > Cichlidae > Heterochromis > Heterochromis multidens. The sequence continues at coordinate 15,597 of VUQS01030580.1, read as the reverse complement.
ACTAAAAGAAACTGTGTTCAGTAATATACCATTCTTTGCAAGCTTGTAATATACAACATTTTGTAATTGCTTTGTGAAGGAAACAGCCTATTAACACTAAGCAGCAGCTGTATATTTTTCTGGTATACTGTTGTATGTTAGTAAGACTCATGTAAGTGTAAATGTTTAAGTTCAAATCATTCATTTAGAAGTGTTGTGATGGGTACATGTTATCTTGTGTTTTCACTTTGAATGTTGTGGATGTGTGATGCTGTTCTCAGTGTTTGTGTGGCTAAGAAGTGTTAAAGTTTAGCTTGCAATCATCAAGACTTCGGGAGCAGTTATTCACAGCTAGTCACCTTTCACTTCAGCATAACTGTTAAAATATTCGATATGGAAGTATTTCCATATCAGTATACTGCAAGTATTAGGGGAATTATCTTGTCATAGTTCAAGAAAGACTGGATTCAGGGCACAAATTACAAACATTAAAATAACATCAGCTTATTTTCCACACAGTGCAGCACCACGTTTTTATTTTACAGGAAAAAACTGTGTATACATTAAGAAAGAGATTTTAATGCTGGTGCCAATAGCTTACTGTAATTTAAGGGACGTTTCTTACAGTGTACCTGTGTCTTTCAACCCACCAGAAGAAGGCAGCAGCTGCCACAATTACCATGAGATTCAACCTGGATTTAGCTTTTTGTTGAAATTTAATAATGTAGAGAGGATCTTTCACGATAAATTGAGAAACTACATCAGGTCACTGGCCCATTGCTGGCAGGTTGCCTCATGTCAGAAGTAATTATTATTCGTGATGAGCTTCAGTGTCAGTGAAGTGAATCTAATCATGTGAAGCCAAAACTGAAAAAGTGGATAACTGCTTTTCCGGACAATGGCACCTATAAGTTCAGGGTTGTGGAACACTGCTTACCCACAGTAGTTTTTCATAGCAAACCACCAGTCACTGCAGTTCAAGCTAAATAATGTAAACAAATGATAACGATACCTGTCCCCAGTAGTGTTTATAAGAGATAAGCTACACAGGGGAGAGTTTTTGTTTAAGAGATTTCCACGAGGGGTAAAAGACAGTCAGTGGCCTCATTTATAATCTATACTGTTTGGTCTATCTATATTCCTCAGTATAACAGGTAAGCTTCACGAAGGTATACAGATTAGAAAATATGCTGCTGCAGACAGAGACGTATAGGTTTTTTGAGCTGATCACCCTCATGCAACAACTCTCAGATTATTGTTTATCGTGAGTGATGATTTCTTGGCCATGTTTAAGAAAAATATTTACTGGCTTGACCTCTTTTCTACTTACCCACTTGCAACCTGAGCAGTTATAACTTTCCTTTTGCTTTGTTGTATTGATGAACTTAGTCTGCCTTTGACAATGTCAAAATGCTAAACTGATGCATAGCTGATGCTTCACTTAATTTCATGAGCAGCCAGTACTATTGAATTTTCAACAAAATATTAAATTTGTTTTCCAGTATTACTGAATCACTCTTATTTGACCAGTTAGGAAAACATTACTCACAGGCTAGAGCTGTTTTGAAAATTAGATTTAGGTTCGTGACCTACTTCCATCTACATGAAAAATTGCATGTGTGGTTAGAGGTAAATGCAACATTGGTTTAATAGCTTCAGGCGCAGAAGAACCCTTGAACTCAGTAACTCAGTTCTGCTGTCATTATATTCAACTCATACACAGCATGATGCTTTAGGCAGTTTAAACCCTGTGTTCTTTTTAATGTTTAGTGTTGGCTACAACACTCACATTGAGCTTTTCTTTGTTTCAAACTACAAATTTCAAAATTGCAGACAGCAGAAACTTCAGAATTACAATAATAAAAGTGACATGTCAGGCATAGCTGTGTCAGGTAGATGTGACATCCTTTTAAAATATTCATCTCTGCATTAGAGTCATACTCACAGACCTTTAAGTTCAGGTTCAGTCAGCAGTCCACAGGATGAGAGCCACTGTTTCAGTCCGTTTCCACTGAAGATGACTGTTATATAAGTATGACAAGTCTTGATCTGTGTCCTCTCCTGATGCACTTTACCCCCTTGGCTCCTGGCCCAGGGCAGCCAGATCATCCATTGCCCAATCCCACATAACCTCCTCAGCTGAATTCATGAGGTCATGCATAACATTGGACTGTGCCCTAAAGTCTCAAATATCCAAGGAGATACTAAAAAGTTCATTCATATCATGTATTTTGTACACTCTTACTTGACATAGCTGAAGATATTTTCCTTATGGGGTATTCTGAATTGCACTGTGGAAAAAATATCAAATTATTCAAAGCTTAAAACATGTCCAGAGGGATCATTAAAGCAAAGATAAATGTCCGTCCGTACTTCCAGTTATCCAGTTCAGAGTCATGGTGGTGCTGGAGCCTATCACGGTTGTCATGGTGTGAGAGGAGGTGTACACTGTAGACAGGTTGCCAATCTGTTGCAGGCCTAACACAGAGAGACAGAGAACCACTCATGCTCACATTCACACTTACAGCCAATTTAGAATAACCAAAGCTGGAGTGCACAAAGAGAGCCCACACAGGCACAGGGAGAACATGCAAACTCCTCAGAGAAAGACCCCAGCTTGCTGGTGGATTCAAACCCAGGACACAAAGATAAATGTATCTGTGAATATTCTTCCTGGTTAAACCTTCGAGGAAGATCTATCTGAAAAGTGTCGCCATATGGTTTAAACTAATGATAAATGTACAAAATTACTTTCTGATAAGACGCACAGCTGCAATAAATACACACACTGTTTATATACACTATTTTCAAATAAATACAAGGTTAGAATGATTTCAAAATCACTGCATACTGATTTTATTTCAATTGAAAATGGCCTCCCAACTTTTTTGGAAATAGTACTGTATGTTCTTTCACCTTGGAAAGGGAATTGTTAAATCAAAAATATGTTCTCAGACAAAATGTACAGTTTGTTTTGCGTCCTAGTTTCAAAAGTTAAAATATTTGACTTGGATAGAACTATGAATAAACTAGACAAACATAGTTTGCACAAAATGCTAGAAAACAACTTGTTATAACAATTTTTTTTAGTAATAATTTAATAAACACTAATGACGATATTACAGGTCACATTTTACAAGACTTCATCAAAGGTCAAGGTAATGTTAATTCCAGTATTTTGCTGGGGATTTGTATTTGTGCAGCTGGGTTTTTTTTAAAGCTGCTTTATCTCTCCCCCTTCTCTGCCAGCCTGCAAGCTGCAGAGGTTACTGACATTATGTTTTATTTATTTATAATGTTTTATTTAGCTTTTACAAATTACATTAAAGGAGAAAATAATGACAAGACCATGTAATAATTCTCTGTACACAGAATCATATTTATTGAAAGATGAGTTCATGAGATAACAGTGCTGTTTCTCAGCAGCTACAGAAGAAGGTACTTCATGCACTAAATCACACGTTATAAACAAACAAAGCAACACACAATTGTACAAATAAACACAGACACTTTGCCTCTGTCTTTTTTAACCACACTACCATTCCTGTAGTTCTATTTCTGCATATTCAGGATACAGTATCACTTTTTTTTTTTTTTTATCTTACCAGAATA
>VUQS01030580.1:0-11986 GCA_015108495.1 Heterochromis multidens | reverse complement strand
AAATTTTTTTAAAATTTTTAAAAAAAAAAAAAAAAAAAAAAAAAAAATAAAAAAAAAAAAAAAAAAAATGAAACGCAGATCCACACAGTCATTCAAACACTTCCAATTCTATAAGCAACCACAGTGAAAACAAGAGACTGTTTTCAGTGACAGCATGTTGACATGAAAGGCCATTTACATTCAACTCGAGGTTTTTAAAGGTTGTGTAAACACACCCAATTTCAAGTTCAGTGGCCTTTTTGACCTTTTAGAAAGAGAGAAATTGAAAAATACTCAGATTTAAAGGGCAGTTAAAGGGAAGAAATTGGGGAAATAATAATCTAAGTGCTACATACATTACCGATCAACCTCAATCCTGTAATAAGAAGAGAGGGTCTGTTACAAGCAACATCTTTGTGTTAAAGAGGGAAAACAGGAAAAAACAGTAATATGACAATGAAATTTGTTATGGTGGCAGATTTAATATTATGATATTAAAAGACATCCATAAGCTGGGCTAATTGGTGACTAAATTTTCCATTGCTGTGGATGTGAGCCTCTCTGTGTTAGCCCTCTGTTTGTTGATTGGTAACCTTAGCACCCCATCCCATCCCACCCCCACCCACCTGACCCGCTAAAAGATAGAGTAAGCAGGTTAGGCAATGGTACTGTACAATATTACATAGACAAACCCTTATAATTTTCATCACAGGCTGTATATGAAAGCAGGACATAGCTGCAGAGTCTGAAAAGTGCAGCCAGAGTGGAAGTGCATTAAACCTAGCAGGAAGTGACTGCTCTGGTTTTAATAAAATGTCAGATGTTGTAGAAGTCTACCCAATCTGACATGAAAATGACCCTTAGCTCCCTTCTTCCATCTTCTCAGTAAACACATTCCTGATAAATTAAGCTCTCATTGGCTAGTTTTTGATTGATTTTATCAATTATGGCCCTCATTAGAATCAAAAAGGAAGAGAAAGCAGGGTATGCTTTAGGGCAGGGGCATCATTGCTCAGTTTCACAGTCAGGTCCACCCTTTGCTTGTGAAGTCTGGTTTGAAACACCAAGATGACCAGCAGGATCAGTTCAAGGCTGATCTTTACAGCAGAACTTTACGAACCACTGGGTTGCATGGTGGCTACATCCATCTTTTATATACAGTCTATGGTTGTCATAACATTGTTTAAAAAAAGAGTTTAAAAAAAAAGTAAAACTCATCCCTTTGTCCCACTTAAAAACAAATATGTTGCTCATGTACTTCTACTTTAATATTAATTTTAGTATTTAATCGTTACAACATAATGTATGTAAATGTCACATATACTAGTTTGTAGACTGTTTTACAAAATGTTACTGGTCGATTTTGGTTAGAAGCAGGTGCAAAACTCTGCAAATAAGAGACAGCTTTTGTCCTCCCTAAAATACACACAAACACATACACAACTGCACACAGACACACAAAGTGCAGTGTCCACGGTCACCCTTGACCCTCTCATCCTGAATGTCTGATCAGGAGGTCAACAGAGAGAATGCGATGGGTGGTGTGGAGCTACTGACCATGAGTGTGGGAGTGAACAGTCAACATATCTGCTCAGATAACTCAGACTACACCCAATCAATACAAGATTGATACATTATCTGTATTTGAGGTCAAATACCTCACTGTCTGATGGGGTGCCATATTCATGTGCGCATGTGCGTGTGAGTGTGTGTGTGAGTCAGCAGGATAAGACAGGACTGTATCAGCTCTTGATAACCTGCAGTAACCCTTGCTTCATTTCTCCAACAGAGCTTATAGCTTACACAGAACAAGATCCTATTTAAATGACTCACTACAATCAGGGCTTTGGTTTCACTCTGAGGTGGCTCAACAAAGAACCGTAAGATTAGTCATCTTATTAATGTTTTTTGGAACAACAGCTTGCACACAAAACTGTCAAAATCTCAAATCTTTATGATTGTAATACATGAAATATCAAAATAATACACTTACACATCAAAGCAAAAATGATAATACTTCAGATTCAACAAGTGTTATAAATTAAAGATAAATAGCAAGTAAATATTTAAAGTAGAGCAAATGATAAATAATATATATTTCTTTCCAACTAGTATAAAAATAGTTGCTACACACTTTTTCCACTCTGCCATGCTCTTGCGTGGCATGACAGTGACTAAATATTTCACATACAATCCCTGACAGGCAGTTTTAAGGGATAATTTACAGCTTAAAAGTTGCCTTACCACTACACGATGAGTCCTTTCAGAACAATCTGTCTTTTTGTCTTTACTTGTGGTTCACATGATGTTCCTGCTCAGATCAGTTAAAGCAACTGAAGTCACACATGCGGTCACTGGTGTTCACCACTGAATATTAAGGATTTTATTTCAAACAATACTCTAACTAGCTTCCTCACATAGCACTGTGACAGTGCCACTGCCGTTATCAAAACAGACAAAAGCAACAAGACGTGAAAGTTTCATGAAGATTCAAAAATCTTTCAGCTAAAAGTTGCTACAATGTATCCTCTGAGGGTGCTAAAACACAAACCTTGTGTCTTAAAAGAGTCTTGTGGAGTCACACACCGTATTGTTTATAGAAAGTGAAATTTCTCTTTGTATAATTTTAATAAAAAGGTCAAATGTGAGAAACCATCTGTCTAAATGAAGCCCTGGCCTAGTATCATCCACAGCATGTGTGTATATGAGTATGCTACACTCACTGGACACTTTATTAGGTCCACTTTTGCCTCCAGAACTGCCTTGATTCTTCATGACATAAATTCAAAAAGGTATTGGGAACATTCATCTGAGATTTTGGTCCATATTGACATTACAGCATCACACAGTTGCTGCAGATTTGTCGGCTGCACATCCACATCCCAATTGGATTGCGATCTGGTGACTCTGTAGGGCATTTCAGTACAGTGAACTCACTGTTTCTTTCAAGAAAGCAGTTTGAGATGATTTGAGCTTTGTAACTATGGGAAGAAGCCATCAGATGATGGGTACACTGTGGTCATAAAGGGATGGGAATGGTCAGCAACAACACTCAGGTAGGCTGTGGCATGATGCTCAGTTGGTACTAAGGGGCCCAAAGTGTGCCAAGAAAATATCCTCCACACCATTACACCACCACCACAGGCCTAAACCACTAGTACAAGGCAGGATGGATCAATGCTTTCATGTTATTTCTGACGTACGAACTTCGGCAAGTCTTCTTGACCATTGAGTTGCTGCCATGTAATTTGCTGACTAGATATTCAAAGAGCAGTTGCAGTGGTGTACCTAATAAAGTGGCCAGTGAGTGTAGTTTGCTGGCATCAGTAGCCTGCAAAACATCATGGACTTGATTTACTATGACTACTGACACCTCTCTGGCTATGTGTTGGGCAAAAACCCATCACTGAGCCAGCCACAATGGTGCACTTGGTAACATTTTTCTTCATCACTATAAACTTGGGCACCGTGGAGTATTTTGAGTCAATCCTGCATACATCATCCTGCTGCTGCAAATGCTCACCAGAGCACCAAATGTGTTTTAATCCATGACTGAGCATAGGCCTTAACAAGTACACTGAGTAACATTTGCTAAAAACAGCAATCCTCAAATGTTTTAGGGAATTACTAAGCCTTTTTGAAAAATGAAACAATATAGCCATGGCCTGTTTTTGAATATTTACTGAGAGGCTGTGAAGGTCAAAGATTTTAGACAGACAGCTTAGGGAATTGTTGACTTTTGTTTTTCTAATGGGATTTGGTACTAACAGCACACACATCTTGGGGTTTAACCAGCATCTCCTGTACTGGTTTTGGGACTATAACATTTTATATTGTTGCTTCACTAGTGTTTTTCCTCTTTAATATATGTTTTTGAAAAACCCTGACAACCAACATCGAAAATCAACATGCAGTCAAAAGTATAAATATCAGAAAAGTGAGCCCAAGGTTCACACTGTTTTCATGTCGTTTTAAATATTTTTTTTCAAACATCTGTATTTTTTGTGTTTTCAGATATACCATATGTTTATTAATGATACTGATGATAATTCTAATAATAATCATAATGCTCAATACCAACATCCCTCACTGTCTTTCACTGAGACAAACAGCACATCCTAGTGGAAGCCTACCACACAGCACCTTCTCTTCCCCACCTTTCTATTTGTGGTCCCTTTGTAATTCAAGTCATGGGGGAGGGGGTGCAGCAGCAGTAACAGGTGTAGGTTGCCAGGTCAGGCATTCGAGATGCAGTGCTTGTCAAATTGTTACACCCCACACGTTATAATATAGAAACGAGAAAGGATTGAAGAGAGCAAGCAGGGTGCAGAAAAAAAGACACAGGAGGTCTGTTTACAGCAGGTGAGGATGTGAGAGGGAGGGGTGTCTGGGAGGACAGTGATCAGCTGCATGCAGATTTACAGAGGCCTCAGAAAAAATGTCTGCCTGGAGAGAGAGAAAGAGAGACAGAGATAGAAACAGTGAGTAAGAGTGACAGATACATTTGAGAGAAACAGTGAAAGCAAAAGATTGTAGAAAACAGGAGGCAGCAGCCAGTGAGTCATGCTAACACTGCCAGAAGGAACATGTCTCGAGTCATTTTATGCCTGGTGTCTTCACTAAGGAGTTACTTATATTTGGGAACTGCACAGTGCACTCTGGAGCCAGATTTAGATTTAACACATAAAATTCAGCAGCTCTGTGCAAGACTTGTATTTACTCTTTTGCAAACTTTATACCAGTTTGTAGAGTTTGAAAAGTTAGAATAACTTCACTTCACCTTCAATACAGTCCTCAGAGTGTAGGTTGATGGAATATTGTCAGTATGTTGCACATTACTAGTTTTAACTACATTAGAAAATGATTGCAGTTTAAATTAAATTATAACACTAGCTTTCCTAAATAAGGTCAATTCACTGTAGCAAGTGAAGTGTATTTTTTTAAAGAAAGGTGCTGACAGATGATGTCTGTTAGTAATTTTTGTGCAAAGTGTCTCACACTCAGTTAAATTAAAAAAAAAGAAATTACCCTGTTTGCTCACATTGTTGCAGCTGCTCAGGCCCAATAGCCTCTAAAGAAATAGTGCTGATTCATAAGACCTTACGACCCAGTATATCAATTCTAATCACATTTTACTATACCACAGATGTACAATGAACTGAGGAAAGTGTTAGTTCGGTGAGGCCACAAGGTCAAGCTTGGGCATCAGTCTTCTCTGATCAGTTTTCCTCAGTGTCATCCCACCTTATCTGACACCCTTCTATGCATCCTACTAGCAGCCTGCAAGCTACATCTACTCCCAGTAGGTTAACTCCTCTTCTCTCCTCTTTTTCTTTGAGTGGCTTTGTTGTCATTGAATGCTACTTTTAATGTGAGTGACTGGAGTTTGGTGAGGCCCCCTTAGGGAGGTCAGGTCTCTCCTACTAACACTGCAAACACTGCACATTGCCACTGCTGTAATTTGTCAGCCATTAGAGGACCTCCACTGACCCAAGCAGTTGCCTGCTTTGCCTGGTGGCAAGGAAGTTTACCTAAAGTTTTTGCAAACCACTTCCACCCAAGTGCCTCCTTTTCGTGCAGTCTGATTTAATGTCATTTATCGTGTCTTTAATCACTGATGCTTGCACTTTTCTGCCACTGTTCTCCTTGTCTTATGCATTTCAGAATATGTTGTATATGTTTATGTCCCAGTACAGAGCCATACCACCAAATTTAAATTATTGCAGAAGGAAACAACAATTTTCTTTTAAAAATACTGGTCCTGACTTAAGTGCTAAAACATTATTTCAAAAGAAAAAGTGTAGATCAGATAAGAATATTTCTGTCTCGTTAATAAATGTAGCTTCAATATTAATTAATATTAAGCTCCTTATTAAGGAAATATTCAATAAACATCATTTGTGTGTAAACAGTAATTGTAAATTGTTTTTGTGAAGGGCCCATTGTTTTCAAAATGTTCTTTTTAAATAAATTCAAGTTGCCTTCATGATTTATATTTTTGGACACTAATAATTTATATAAAACAGATGTAATGTAATTTAACTAAAAACCTGACAAATCAAAATCTGATTAATTCAAATGCTTACAGTCAAATAGTACACTACACCTAGACCAGCATCTAGCAAATTAGAAAAAGATGCTAGTCCAAAATAAAATAGTTTTTCCTCCTGATTTTACAAGAGTTTTTTGTGTTTTACAGGTTTTTCATTGAACAGAATTAAATATTTCATGGGTATCTTTCAAATATATGCTTTAATTTTTAATTTTTAATTGTTCAATTAGTTAATTATTGTTGACATTGGTTCAATTAATTAATTTTAATCAGTTGTGTACATTAGATGCTAATTAAGAAGCTTCTCCTTTTTCTGCTTTCTTACCTGCTCCGGACTATTAGCTGGCAGAAGCCTCTGGCTGCAGACTGTAGAGTTTAGCTGGGTCCTGATTGTCACACACATCAGTTCTGGACACAGAATTCACATTCAGACACATGCTAAGACAGATACAGCAGAATCACAGTCCGTTGCAGCATCATCCACAGCAGCAGCAGTAGCAGTGACAGCAACAAGGGGGCAGCGATGATGCAGAAAGAAACGGCAGTAAAAGTCAAATCAGTGTTGTCAGAGTCCTCATTCTAAAAACAGAAGTGTGATCAGTGCATGCAAGGCAAATGTGGCAGCACAATTCTTAAAGGTATGCTTTTCCCATTATTTACTGCTACTAAATGCATTAACTTAATTACTTACTGAAATTAATTGACAGCTAATTACAACCAATATCTATAGCCTGCAGTAAGACAGCGACAGATACTAGCAGGTGCTTTGCAGTTATTGAAAAAGGGTGCTCCGGTCTTACCTGTTGTCATTGATATCTGTGGTGTTTCCTGTGGACAGAAAGAGTGCATAAGGAGGCAGGCAGGTGCACAGTGACAAGGTTGGTGGTGTGTGAATTGACAGGGGAAAAGTGGGTTTGTAACAGACACATAAGTGTAATCAAAACAGCCTAATGTCAGTGAAGATAGATTGCCTTGGAACAAGCAGCTGCATAATGTGTCATCATTAGACACCAAGACCTCACATTTGAATGATTAAACAGAACATTTTATATGCACTTTACTGATCTGGCAACCCCATCAGTAAGGCAAGGATGCAACAGCAGCACCAGCACAGGTTTAGGTACCTAAAACTTCATGCTTAGGCAATGATTGCAGTCAGGGCCATTAAGTTATTTTGTATAGTTGTGTGTGCAAGTACTAATAAATCATTAAAAGTTACTGACAGACTGAGGTCACGGTAAAACAAACACTGACTGTCACTTACAGTCTTTGTACCTTTCACCTCCCCCTGAGGAGTTTTCATCATGGTATAACATTCTCTACAGGACATAAACACAGGCCATTTAATGTTGTTTGAACAAATGACCAATGACAGTGGCGAACACTGCCATTTAACCACACGTGCCTCAAGTTTCCCATCTGAGAGACTGCCCTTGCATTAAAAGTACAACCTTCCCAAGGACTTTTATTACTAGTAAACCAACAGCACTTTCTTGGAAAATTGGATCTGGTTTTAATAGTAGTTCCTGGATCATTTTTATATTCTGCAGAGCTTGATGAACTAAATTCAGTCCTGGCAGACACTTTATTAACACAATCCTTGGAGGCTGATGTTCTCCCTGAATTACTGTGTCAGAGATTCATTTCACAAAATATCCACTTGGCCTTTTTGCGTGACAACATATTGACAAGACATAATAAGAAGCTTCAGTTGCTACTCAGTTTTCAGCGAGTCTCTGTGGATTCATTCATTGTTATGCATAGAAGCAACTTTATTTAATTTGTGTGCAATGTGATGAGATGGCTGCAATCATGGGACCTCACGCTTGACTGGATTATAAGGCCTGTTCAGTTTAATCCCTTAAGTAGAAAAAATATTGTGACAGTTAATAAAAATCTTATCCTGTCAAAGGTAATCTTAACTGTGAAGGTTACACCTTAACATACTAAAAATACGAAATAAGAGCTTTTGGTCTTTGAGATGTGCACTTTTCCATAACTCATTGAAATTCATGACACTGAGTATAAGAGTGATAAATACTAGTGATGAACCAGAAGAACTATTGGCTTCATAAGTCTGACCTCATAATAATTGCAGAGGGTGTGAGGATTTTTAGTCAAAAAGAGTAAAATATTAGCATTTCCTTCATAATATTCTTTAAGGAAAAAAAATATAACAGGAAACAAGACTTAAACCCAGCCTGATTAAATCCTTTAAGGGTTCAATCAGGATTAAAGGTACTGAAACTCAGTAGTGATTTCTGATATTTAATTAAAAGCTCATATTGTAGCAGCAGACTGATTTATTGGCATAAACCCCATTTCTGACTTTTATTGATATTTCTTGAAAATGAAAGAGGTGTGCTGTTGTTACACAACTCAACAACTGTCATCACTGGGTCAGAAGCTGAGGTGGGCGTCACAGCCCGTCTGTCAGCTACCTGTCTCTATCTGAGTAATGACACTGCAACCCTAATCCATCTCCTCCAGAGTCTGTCGCCGATGGGTGCAGACAAGCGCGCACACACACACACACACACACACAGACACAAAAAGCTCTTGCCTCAAACAAAAGCCTCGAGCAGCAGGAGCATTTCACAATAAACTGCACATTTTTCGATGAATTTTTAAAAATGATCATCTGTATCCTGTTATTAACACTTTATGCAAAGACTGTTGACCTATATAAAAATCCCTGACCTAACCTGACTCCCCATTGGCTCAAAGTGAGAGTTAAATCTACTGACTACAAGTTCATTACACAAACATAAAAACACAAAAAAGAAAGGTTTGTGACAGCAGCAGGGCAATCACTGATTTAACAGCCAGCAATCTGTAAGAATATAAAAAGCAACATTCAAACATAATGGCTTATATGATAGCATAATGACAGTCACTAAAAACAAAACAAAAACAAAAAAAAAAAACAGTCGTAAAAATAAGTGCATTTACCCCTGCTCATTGTGATTATAAAAATTCTTCTTATTTTTTAACAGGCTTTGTCTGAACAGGGCTCACCATTTTCTGAATCGAGCATTTCAGAAGTGTTGTCTGCTTGGCTTGCTGATTCAGCTGGAGGCCTGTAAACAGCAGAAACAGATTTAAAATTTTGATCTTTAGTTTGGCCTTTGCATTAAAAAAAAACCAAAACTGAAACAACTGAAGAACATAAAACAACTTTAATATTGCATTTTCTTTATTAACTTTAAGACTTTTGACTGTTTTGAAAGCAGAGCACAGATTATATGCAGTTTGATTAGTAACAGAAAGACTCATTTTTAGACTTAAATACAGTGCTGTGCAAAAGTCTTAAGCCAAGTTATCCTGAGCAAGTTCCCCAGGCTTTCTGAAGATCTTTCAAAACTTTTCTTTGGACATTGGTAGCTTTTTCACCATTTTCAGTAGGCTTTATTTTTCAGCATGACAATGATTCCAAATGGTAAAAAAAAAGCAATAAAAGCATATCTGGATAGAAAAACAGAAAAGCACACAATGAACCAATGAATCAGTCATGGATTGACCTCCCCAGAGCTCGGACCTCAACATTATTGAAGCAGTGTGGGATCATCTTGACAGCAAAAGGAACAAAAGGCAGCCAACAGCCAAAGAAGAGCTTTGAATGTCCTTCAAGAAGCCTGGAGAACTATTCCTGAAGACTACTTAAAGAAATGACAAGAAAGCTGCCTAAGAGAGTTCAGGCTGTGTTGAAGAATAAAGGAGGTCATACCAAATATTGACTTTCAAGCTAGTTAGAACTGTACAAACTCTGTTTTTGCCTTATGGATTGTATTCCCATGTATCAAAATATAAAGACTTTTCACAGTTCTGTAACTAAGAGAGAAAGTTCATCCTTGACTTTGGAAATAGCAGTTGAAAACATAATGAAATAAATAAGAAAAGTGATGTTCAAAGCCCTCAAATCCCGACCACGGCTACGAAGAAAGATTCGCTCAACTTCTACAATTAATCAAGTTAATTTAAAGACATGAATGAGGTCTAGAATTAAAAAAGCTAAATAATGGTCAAAAGGTGAATAAATGTTTGAAATGATTAGTTTATCCTTACGCTTGGCTAATTAATTAAAGCTAATTAAATTAGCTAAAAATAAGGGATTAACAGATTATAAATAAAATTACAAATAAAAATGCATAATTATTTTTCTAAAAATATGGACAGCTGTCAAAGTGCCGGCTAACAGGACAAACCCAATTATTAGGCAAACATAATGGATTAACAGGTGACAGTCACTAAATGACTCAAATGAAAGACACTGAAGGAGGAGGTGTTTTTAAGCAACTCTGACTGGGCTGTAGTTTTAGGTCAGATAAAAAAAAGGTTGGGAACAACTCATATATATTTGGACAAGATAACTTTGTCAAAGACTGAGAAATATAAAGTTACAAAATACACCAAATGGCATACAGGTACTATGTCCATCATCATGATCAGGTATAAAACACAGATAAAGTAAGGAAATGTGCCTGAGTTAAAGTTAAATGACATCTAGTACATTATTAAAGTTAAAAAGGTGAAATATGGTAAGAAGAACCACAAAAAGTGACCAAAATGGCCAACGCAGCTGGCTTTACTCACATATTATTTTGAACATCGCTGTCATGTGCATCATTGTTTTGGAAGTCGAGGTGTTTGGCAGGGCTGTTCTGAGTGGAGTTGGACTCAGGTAACCTGGGCTCACTCTCTGGTGTTGAAGGAGAAGTAGAAGTAGGAGAAGATGGAGCAGCAGGAGCAGGGGCTGCTTGGTTGTTTCTGTTGTGGAAAACAGCATTGCAGAAGGCAATGGGCTGATCGCTGAAGCCTCGGATGAAGAAGGGGTTGGTGGGAGAGCAGACTGGGTAGTGGCCAGGACGTACAGGCTTGGCTGTAAGTGATAACAGAGAACAATGTATTGATTGATTCATTCATCCAAAAAAAGCCAGACATATTTAGTTTGCCCTATAGGATGATGCTTTTTGCCCAAAATTGAAAATATATTAATACAAGGCGAAGTATCAGATAGTCTCGGTTGCTTTGGTTTAATCCTCAAATAAAAATCATTATGCTGAAAACGCTCACTTAAATCAATAGCTCATTTTCTCATCACAGCAGCAGATGCATCTCTCATTTCTTTAGTGCAATTATCTTGAGATGAAGTAGTGAGCTTGTGATCAAAATGGATTACACTGCTATTCTAATGTTTCACATTTCTTCAGGAGAACATGCCTACTGCGTAAATCCTTACAAGCATAAACGCTCTCGACCTGTTTTTGTTTTGGTTTATCAAATTCTTTTCACATTTTGGTGCAACATAAACAATCTGAAACCTAATCCTGTTTTTGAATCGAGTTTACAAGAACCCACTTTTTTACATATCTGTGCTTTCCAATGCGGTAGATCTCAGTAACAGGTACGTTCACTTCCTGAATACAAAACACGATTGGTATAGAAACTATTAGAAAAGGACAGCAGCTCGCTCATGCAGGATATGAAAATGTGGTGATATGTTAAGAGGAAGGTAGGAAGGAGACAACAGATGACTAGAGGAGAGTGGGTAAAGCAAACAATAGATGCTGCTTGTGAGAAAATGTCAGCAGGGACATGAAAAGGATGGTTGCACAATGCAACAAGGAAACTATCTGATGTGAGGGAGATGAAATACAGTGTCTACATCACACACATGAAGTGCTGGAGAGGGGAGAGGATATATATATAAAAACCTCCCCACGCGCTATGTGGGTGGTCTTCATCCTTCAAGCTCGGGTCCTCTACCAAAAGCCTGGGAGCTTGAGGGTCCTACGCAGTATCTTTGCTGTTCCTAGGACTGCGCTCTTCTGGACAGAGATCTCGGATGTCATTCCTGGGATCTGCTGGAGCCACTCGCCCAGTTTGGGGGTTACTGCCCCGAGTGCTCTGATTACCACGGGGACCACTTTTGCCTTCACCCTCCACATCTTCTCC
>VUQS01030576.1:0-14074 GCA_015108495.1 Heterochromis multidens | reverse complement strand
CTCTGAACTGTCATTCGGCGCATAAGCGCAGACGACAGTCAGGACCCGTTCCCCTACCCGAAGGCGCAGGGAACCAACCCTCTCATCCACTGGACGAAACTCCAACGTACAGGCAGCAAGCCGAGGGGATACCAAGATACCCAACCCACCCCGCCGCCTCTCACCGAGGGCCCTCGAGCTCCCTCCCCGGGCCTGGCTCCAGGGCGGGGCCCCGGTAACCCTGTCCCGGGCAGGGTGAACTGTTCCCTTGCTGTTACACTCATAGGGGTCTTCTGAATTGCTTTTTGTCTGGTCCCTCCCCCAGGACCAATTTGCCATGGGAGACCCCACCAGGGGGCAAAAGCCCCCCGACAACATAGCCCCTGGGATCCCTGGGACACACAAACCCCTCCACCACGATAAGGTAGCGATTCACGGAGGATGCTATAATGGTAGCATCCTCCGAATGCTAGAATATAAATTTAAATAAATAATATTTCTTCAGGGATAAATTCAGTGAAAAGCCACTACTTTCAGTGTGTTTTCTTTAAAGAAGTTCATAAAACGGCTGAATTACAATCAGACTTTGGTCAGTTTTGTGCAAAAGATGTCCTTACTCTGACATTGAGATACAATGACAATATTAAAACAGGAGACTACAATAAATCTGCTTTTCATTATTTATGACACCATAGACACTAAGTGCTGCTGTTGGTTTGAAATGTATTTTGTTCCCACTACAGAGGCTTTCCAAATTTCCTGCTACAACAGATCAATGGGCCTAAAGAAAAATGATTACAGACCTCGATACACCATGTTACAGGATACCATCTGGAAAGAGAAGATGTTGAATTTGACTGGAGAAGGGAGGTCTATCTAGTGAATGCACCGATTACAGGTGGAGGGTTGTATGATTGCAGGTCACCTTTAATGCCACCACTTGGCAACATACTCGAGCCACTTTGTTTTGCAGACATGGCACACCAAGGAATAAAAAGCGTCTTGTGCCGACTTTTGTTGTGGTTTGGCGCTATATAAATAAAATTGAATTGAATTGTGCCATTTAGACATGTTTTAGACCTCTAATCAGCATAAAATTGTTCAGTGAAATAAACATGAATTCATAGTTGAATTGAAAGTGTTTTTAATACTCTGAAAAGACAACTTATCACCTCTCACTTTAACCAGATTTAGTCATAAGGGTCAAAAATACAGAAAAAGTTTAAGGGGTATTAATTCAAAATTTGGAATTCAAAAATCAAAACTACAACCCTGAATTGGATAAGCGGAAGACGATGGATGGATGGAAAATCCAAATTTCTGTCAAATCTCTTGGAGTCTGTTCACTGGAATAATTTTTGGAAACATAAGAACTAATCAGAACCAATTTACCAGATACATAAGGATGCCTCACAGACGATAACCTGCTGTGAGCACCAATACAGATGAATAAATGAGATCTTAAAAACACTGACATCTGAATTCAGATCTAGAAACACAAAAACAAGGATTAACTTCACTGTGTGTCACCAGCATTTTAAGCAGCAGATAACAGCGAAGGAGACAAAGCTCAAACCAGTGTCATTACAGCTGAATTTAAAGCAAGGCAGGGCCTCCACCTTGAGCGTAATATTATCAAGTCCAGCAGCCCGTGCTGGCATGATGGAAATCAGTGCCAGCTGTTATTCTTGCTGGAGGAGAGTGATTCTGGCACACTGTTGGCTGTAAACTGATGCCAGCTGCTGCAGGAAGTGCCCAGCTTCAGCTCTGACAGGCCTGAGGACACGCCCCAGTTTGACATATTTCTTAAAATGAGATATCTGCTCTTTTGACTTTTGTTCTGTTAAGATGCAATCTATGTACAGGCAGCGAGGCTATGAATAAAGATGTCAAAAACAACAACTACAACTTTCTGTTGTTTCATTCTTTTTTTTTTTATTATTTTGCGTGTGAGTGTGTGTGTGTGCGTGTGTGTGTGTGTGTGGGGGGGGGGGGCAATATAACAGATTTTTTGTGTCACATGCAAAATTGGCATACCATAATAACCTAACAAGTTTTGATTCAGCCCTACTGTGCTACTTTGAATTACTGCAGCAATATGGATTAATCTGCAGCTGAAAATACTTCCCATCAAATACCTCCTGTTCTCTAAAAATGAAAGCGATTAAAAATAAAACTATGTTTCTGAGCTTTGCATTTAAATCTTCAATAGGAAATTGTGGGTTTGAGTCACCAAGTTGTTGCCAACCACACTGGGACAGAATAGCAGCAGTGTTTGTGTTATTAACTACCTTTCCTTAGTTTCCTTACTGTGGCCCTTAGCCTTCTCATATGCATATGCAGAGAAACAGGCAACTCCATAAATGCTGAATAACATCTGTAAGACTGAAATAAGAAAATTAGCATCATAATCCAAAATACCCTCGACCTGATAGCACTATCCAAATATTGGATATCAGATAGTTCACATTGTAGTTGTTGAAATGTCTGTCTTTATATGACATCTTTATATGATCTCATCATCTATGAAAATATTTCACCCCATTTTATTATTATATTATCCTATACATAGTACTTCATAAATATTGAACCTTCCTGGGTGGGAGGAATGCTCAAGACTACTGGTCCATTTTTGATTTCCAGCCTTGGAATAAATCTATTTTGCTTGGAAAGCACACTTAATGGAGATACAAGGTTTCCCCCAGACAAAGCAATTGATTCACATTTCGGATGCCATTAGGGACTCTTAGCACTGCCAGCTGGGCAGCCGCTGGCCTGGCCTGTGTGTGCTGGCAGAGTTTAAAGTGCGTATGTGTTGTGTGTGTAATGGGCTAGACAGAGCCAACATGCCTGAACAGCAGCAGCTACAGATACTGAGCACACATCAGTGCATCCACAACACAACAAATGGAATACCTGTCTTGAAAAATAAAAGGGGGAATGCCGACTTACACAGGTATTCAGTGGCAGTGTTGGCAAGTCAGTCTGATACACTCACTGGATGGAGTGCCAAGACACTTGTGTTTCCAAGAGGATAAATCTTATTGTTTTTAGGGGAACTCCTGACCATTCTAACATCAGGATAAAATTTTCAGTTGACAAAGATTGCAACATAATTTCATGCCAGTCCATCAAAAATTTTTGATTCACTCCATACCAAAGCTGCAACTCTATATCATGGCTGTGGGTTTACGTGGTCCAGAATATTGGATTTAAATTAATAAGTAAATTACTGGTTGAAATGATGGTGTACAGCATTAGTTCAGGAAGGCCATGAAGTCAGGCTCTACCACAGTTCCAGCCAGCATCAGCTTAGGACTCAGCTGATACCCTTCTACACATCCAATTGGTAAATCTCATAGAGACCATGCTATTTAAGCAGCTTTAGCCTGCCCACAGTTGGTGCATCTGCAAGCCACTTTGCAGCCCACCCCCACAACAGCTCACCTCTTCATGCTATTAACCACATCATTGTCATGTCTGTTTTTATGCTGGGTCTTGTTGCTGCTCTGGGAAGGTCTCATGCTGCTAAATATAAAGAATAATCTACTTATGTCTATAGTGGTTTTGACTGAATCTGGAATTGTCTTAGAATATTTTCAGTCTCGTTTAGTCTGTCTCTGCATTATAAACAAATATTCATCTTTCTTCTCAACAGACAATGAGAATACCAAGTCAGAGGAGAAGCCAGGCCACCAAGCAGAGCACAGTGAAGACCCAGAGACAGACAGCAAACGTCAGCAGCAACCCGGCCAGTCACACTGTTCATCTGAACAGGAAATGAAGCGTCAGGAAGAAGGGGATAGCTCAAGTAACCCTGAGAGCCAGGACAGTGATGACAGTCTGGAACCTTCAGATGGAGAGGGTGAGGAGCAAGAAGAGGCTGGCAGAGGAGGTGGAGGTGGAGGCAGGCTGGGAAGATTAGCAGGGCTGGGAGGATTAGGGAGTCTGGGTGCCATCGGTGGACTGGGTAACCTGGGTGGGCTTCATATTAAAGTAGAGCACTATGGAGAAGGGGAAGAAGTACAGCTGCGTAACTCACAAACTTCTTCAGAGGAGGAGGAAGAAGAAGAGGATGAGGAAGATGAGGAGGACGACGATGGGTGTGTGCAAGATTGCGACAGTGTCAATGCTGGTACCAAACTCCAGAAACGGCGGAAGAGAAGGAAAGTACAGAAATGGGACGGGTCACGAAGCAGGAGGCTTCGTCTGTCCTCAACTACACCCAGTCCCATAGCAATAGGAGATACCACTCCGCTTGTTGACCCCTCCCAAGCCACATCAGCCACCTCCACCCACCTCCTAACCTCCTCTGGGTCCCCAAACAGTGCAAGTGCAACATCCTCAGTTCTGAAGATTAAGACCGAGATGGCAGAACCGATAAACTTTGATAATGACAGCAGCATCTGGAACTACCCTCCCAACAGGGAAATTTCCAGAAATGAGTCTCCGTACAGCATGACCTCCAAGCCATCTGCTCCAGGGAGCCACGAGACCTTCCCTTCACCACAGGGAGGATCTCTCCAGGTAGCCATTCCTGACTCTGTCCTCACCCCTCCTGGAACCGAGGGAGGAGCAGGAGGAGTGAGAAAGCCTCCTTACAACGGAAGCTCAGCCCCATCCTCTGCTTCCAGTGCTGCAAGTTTAGCTCCTCCTTCCAGCGCCTCCTCTGCCGATCCCCTTTCCCCTCCTCTCTCTGCATCCCCACGGGATAAGCAACAAGGTACTCCCACCACCTCTTCTTCCTCATCTTCCTCTTCATCCTCATCAACCTCTTCCTCTTCACTGCTCTACTCTGGTGACCTTGAAGCACTTCAGCGTCTGCAAGCTGGTAATGTGGTGCTTCCACTGGTCCACCGAGTCACGGGTACTCTGGCCTCCACCAGCACAACAGCTCCACGGGTCTACACCACTGGGACCATCAGGTACGCGCCAGCGGACGTTACTTTGGCTATGGCACAAGGCAACCTCCTCCCCAATGCTGCCATGAACTTTGTTGACAGCTCAGGGTTTGGCCTGGACCCTAAGACACCCATGGAGATGCTCTACCATCACGTCCACAGGCTCAACATGTCTGCAGCAGCAGCTGCCGGCCCTTTTGTTGGATCTCCAACTGCCACAGGTGGGAATGGTGCCCTTGGAGGTCAGATGCCAACGGCAGCCAATGTTTTCACCACAGCAGAGGGACTGTTCTCAACGCTACCATTCCCGGTGTACAGCAATGGGATCCACACCACACAGACAACACTGGAAAGGAAGGAGGATTAGCAGAAAACATCCAAGACCGCATTACTGTGTTTTCGGAATCAACAACTGTGTCAAAGACTGCTCACTAGTAAATAAAAATGAAAGACTATTTACTTATCTTTTATCAACACGGTTTAGCACTGTGTTTCCGAGAGAAGAGAAAGGACAGGAAAGGATGACAGATGTACTCTAGCACTTTGAATCTCAGCAACTGAGCTTGCGTAATAGACATGACCCTCAAACGTGTCCCCCTTTTCTATCTGTTTTCTCTCTCCTCCTCATCCTCTTCTCCTCTCTCAGCCTCTCGCTTTGCTCCCGTTTCTTGTGGTCAGCAACTCTTTTCTCTTGAACAAACAAAAAACAGACTATTCTTTATTGTAAAGAACCCCTTTTTTGCCTACAGAGAATTCATATTGCCCAAGGACTCAGTTGGAGCCTGATGGGGATAATTTTTATTATTTGACTTGTTTCTGTTGCATCTTTATGAAGATGCGGATTGTGTGTATTTAAAGGAGGACGGTACAGGGATTTGTAACAGACAGAGAACTCTATGTGGCGTTCCTTCTTATGTATCTTGATGTGATCAAGTCTTGAAAAGAACGTTTTTAAACCGAGAGGAGGGTGCTCTCTTGTACCCCACAAAGGTCTCAGAGATAATCTTTTGAAAAAAGGTTTTTGAGAAAGTTTCTCAATTGAGGGAATAGTTTAGCGAATTAATGCTGTTTTTTTTCTTTTACTTTTGTCCTTTTCTTTTTTATAAAATATTCTAGCTCAGATTTAACTTACGAATCAAGCATTAAGAAGAAAAACAAAAAAGCAATTTCAGCCGGGTAATGACCTGTGAATTATCGAATGTTACTACTTCCTCTTTTATCCCAGGAGTTTACCTACAGGTCTCGCACCAAACATAGCCTCCTCTACATCTCTTCCCATCTCAATCTGTCGCTCTCTCTCTTATCTTTCACTCTGTCTGCCTGATCTTTCATTTTCTGTCCACATTTCTTCCTGTCAATTCTACAGATTTGTGGTGCTACCGACCGTCCAGTAACCCTGATTCAGCTGGCTGATGTGGGTACTGTAAACAAACCCACAGCTCGTTGATAGACTGATATAATTTTTTTATTTTTTGGAGGGGGAAAGATTTTAAAGTTTGTTTTTCTTTGTTTGTTTGTTTGTTTGTTTTTCTGACCTTCAGGAAAGTCAGAAACACAGGAAGAACCTGTAAATCAGCAACATCATCTCCATGTTTCACCTACATGTCCCTCTCCAATCTGATTAGGCCACAAGGGGCAGCTCTGCGTAGCAACATGGAGTTGATTGGTTGAATTTTAGGCTGTACAGTGTTGTTTTTATTTGTATGTATTTTCTAACTTAATCACATTAAATGCTCAGTGAGACTGAGTCTAATTAGCTAGCAGCACTAACTTGAGAAATGAATGTTGAAAACCTTGACCGGCTCTTGTTTAATCACTGTTTTGTCTGAAATCTTGTAATACAATTACTTTATTTCTTGTTTTTTTCCCCCTCCTCCTCCTCTCCTCCTCTCCTTCTTCCTTAACCAGAATCACCTCCGCAAGATTTTCCTAAAAAAAAAAGAAAAAAGAAAAAAAGAAATGCTTAATCTCACAAGTTTGGTGTTTTAAAAGCACTGTGATTCTTGTTCATTTGTATTTTTATTTCTTCTACTTTTTGGTAAAAAGAGAAAAAAAAGGATAAGTAATAATTAAAACAGTATAAAAACTGTCACACCATCCATCTTTTTAAAGTTGACAGCCCCGTCTTTACCATCCTGTCATCCTTATTACCCAGTGTGATTAAGCCGTAAAAATGTGTTACCAATGTGTTTAGTGTCACTGGCTGTCAAAGTCTTTCATGGCGACTTCTCTCTCTGTGTGTGTTGACTATATGCAGTATATACTGAGCTACTGTAGCTGTTTTTGTCCTTTGTCTTCTCTGTGCTCTATCTCTAGTGTGGGGGAAAGGAGAGGGGAGGGGCTAGAGGGAAAAGGGGGTGGAGTCTATGGGATGATTGACATCCCCCCCAAAAAACAACAACTCCTTGTCTCTCTTGCTCCTTCTCTTTCTCCGTCTCCCTCTATCTGCAGTCTTAGTGAAACCAGTGGAGGTTCGTGGAATTTCGTGTTCGGTGGCCTTTGCAAAAAGCAAAAAAAAAAAAGTTTGTAGAGTCCACCTTTTTTTTCGCTGCTTCCTTTTTGTCTTTGTAAAACCTCTTGATTTTATTTTCTAATCCTTCTCTCTCTTTCTCTCTGCTATTGCTTTTTGCTGTTGTGTAGTCTTATACAAACCTCTTTATCTCACTGTCTTTTCTCTCAGAGATGAAAAGATTCTCTAACTAGCTCAAAGGTTTATGGAGCCATGTTTTTGCCACTAAGGAATTCTGGGAATCACAGTTTCCAGCTCTTGCATACAAAGTATTAAATAACTAATAAATATTTACACTATATTAGAAACAAATTATGACAAAGAAAAGCCTAAAGTAGAATTTTAGATGTAGACATATGACCTGGAGAAACCATAAAAGCCTCAGTTGTGAAACTTTTTCCCAGGGTCCCTTTGGGCTTCTTGTGTGCATTGGGTGTATTTCATTGGTTCCCACCAAAACTTGTTGACTTCCTGCGCAAACTTCTCTCACGGGACAAACAAAGTTAAACAAGTGGTTCATGGGGGGAGAAAAAAAAATCACAATAGTCTTTCAGGACACGTAATAAAAAAACGATTTTAAAGATTTCTAAAATAAGTAAAAGAAGAAAAAAATATTTCGCACTATAAATCTATTTTTATAGGTGTTTTGGAAAACTGAACTGCATGTTTAGTAAGTTTGTCCGATGCATTTCACATGGTCGAACCCTCGTTTGTTTTGTTTTTTTGTTTCGATTTTCAGTCCAGCAGTTTTTTTCGTTCTTTTTTTTTTCTTTTTCTTTTTTCAAAGTCTGTCTAGCCCAGTCTATTGTCAAACTGATACGGGCCTCTCATCCCCCCTTCACATCAGGAAAAACAATCTGTAGCTTGTGTGCTGTCTGTGAAGAATCGATGTCTTGTTACTGCAACTAATGTGTAAAACAACAAAACAAATCCAGGTTATGAAATTGAACAATGTGCTTATTTTTTTGTGCTCAAGTAAGGGGAATGTGGTTTGGGCCACTCGATCTGCCAGTTCATTGTTGGGTCGTTTGTGGTTGAATGTTAAATTTGTCATTTTGGGAGCATTTTGTTGCTCCTCTAGATTTTAGCATTTTCTACTTTTTGGCAGTTTTGCATGAAAAGCGAGGGCGGGGCATAAGTGAATGACACAGCCCTGTTTGGTAAAGAACCGGGCACGAGATAGTGGTGGTAGTGACGGTGGTGGTGACAGTGGTGCGGGGTGGGTGGGGGACACATAACTCAGACGAAAACCAGGAAATACACCCACATGTAACAAAAAACCAAACAGCCAGTCCAAGCTGTTTCAATGTTTTTTCTGTGTTTTATGTCGAAAAATGAAAACTTTGCTGGTGATTTTAAAAACTTAAAAACCTTAATCACAGCTGCTGTCAAAAATACATAGTGTTTAAGAAATACAAATATTGAAAAATCACTTCATTTACCTGTGAAAAAACTGTGTCTGTGTTTTTAACTATTTCTTGTACAATTATACAGATTCTTTTATGAGGAACTTGGTGCCAAGTAGCTGAAATACGGGAGAGAGGGAATCTCTTATTATCAATGTTAACAGTGTTATAAAATTCTAAATACAAACAAATTAAAATATTAAAAAAGAGAAAACTATGGTACATTTCTATTTTTTTCTCCCTCTCAGAAGAGGGGGGGAAACTCATGACTAACTGATGCTAACTTTGAGTGCCTGGCTTATTTTTTTATTATTATTTTCGAAAGACATCTTTTTGAGTTCATTTACCATGAATAATGCTGCAAATCCGAAAATGTACATACTTCATTTTTATAGCAGTTGTTCTTTTATAAGTTTACTAGGTTCTCATCCGTTCAGAGGAACATGTCACATACATGGTTGTCTTTCTGTAACCCGGTTTTGACCATCTTACAGGTGCCATATTCATAATAAAATTTTCTCTCGAATTTGTTACCAGATTGCATCATTTCTTCTGTTTGACACATTCAGCCATCCCGCCCCTTGCCAGAGTATTGGATAAAGCCACATCTCAGTAGGCTGCCAGGTCTTCTCTTCTTTCCTCTTTCCTTTCTGTTCTTCCTCTTCCTGAGCTGATTGTTTTCTGGTTTCTTGTCTGAAAGTATTGGAAGGAAAGAGAGCTTTGTGAAAATGTTTTACACAGTATTTTATAGATACATAGATGGACTTCCTTTTTCAGTTCCAAGGTTTTATGTATCAGGATGTAATAAAAATTAATCTGGTCTTTAGCAGATTCTAAAATTATTTAAATGTAACCTAGATGAACATTCAAGAGTGAAAGGGAAAGCTTACAACAGCAAGAGTGAAAGAGGTTTACAAGATGGTAGTGAGACCTGCTATGATGTATGGTTTGGGGACGGTGGCACTAACAAAAAATTAGGAGGTGGAGTTGGAGGTGGCAGAGTTGAAGATGTTAAGATTTTCATTGGGAGGGACCAGAATGGACGAGATTAGAAATGAGTACATCAGAGGGACAGCTCAGGTTGAGCAGTTTGGAGATAAAGTTGGAGACGCAAGGTTGAGATGGTTTGGACATGTGCAGAGCAGGGATAGTGGACAAAGGATGCTGAATATGGAGCTGCCAGGCAGGAGGACAAGAGGTAGACCACAGAGGAGATTCATATATGTAGTGAAGGAGGTCTTGGTGTGACAGAAAGGACAGGGTGAGATGGAGGCAGATGATCTGTTGTGACGACCCCTAAAGGAAAAGAAAGAAAGAGTAACCTCAGATGAACAACAACATATGACAGTTTAACCGTGTCATTATTTATTAAACAAAAAATGTTTTAAGCCAAAAATGTAGAAGCAGTCCTGTGAAA
Source organism: Heterochromis multidens (assembly GCA_015108495.1). Lineage (NCBI taxonomy): Eukaryota > Metazoa > Chordata > Actinopteri > Cichliformes > Cichlidae > Heterochromis > Heterochromis multidens. Next base: position 3,862 of record VUQS01030576.1, on the reverse strand, counting down.
AACTAAGTACACCCTATGATTCAGTAGCTTGTAGAACCACCTTCAGTAGCAGTAACTTGAAATAATAATTTTTTGTATGACTTCATGACTCTCACATCATTGTAGAGGAATTTTGGCCCACTCTTATTTATAACATTGCTTTAGTTCACTGAGGTTAACAGGCATTTGTTTATGAAAAGCTCTCTTAAGATCCCACCATAGCATTTCAATAAGGTTGAGATTTTGAATTTGACTGGGCCATTGCAACACCTGGATTCTTTTATTTTTTAGCCATTCTGTTGTAAATTTGCTGGTGTGCTGTTGCATTACTCAATTTTGGTCAAGCTTTAGATGTCAGACAGATAGCCTCACATTTGACTCTAGAATACTTTGGTACATGGAGGAGTTCATGGTCGACTCAATGACTGGAGTGTACCCAAATCGTCACCCCTCCACCACCGTTGGTATGACATTATTCTAGAAGTCTTGTGGTTCGTTCAGATGCAACTTTGCAAACATAAGCCGTGCTGCCATGTCCTTTTTACAGAGAAGAGGCTTTATTCTGGCAACCCTTCCAAACAAGCCATACTTGTACTGTCACAAACTTTAACATTTAACATTCTAACTGAATCCTCTAAAGTCTGAAATGTAGCTCTTGTATCTTTTTGCAATATCTCTAAGCATTGCATGGTCTGACCTTGGGATGAGTTTTCTGGGAAGATTGGTAACAGTTTGGCAAATGTTTTCCACTTGTGAACAAGCTTTCTCACTGTAGAATGATGAACTTCATACTTTTTGGAAATGGCCTTATAACCCTTCTAAGATTGATGGATAGCAACAGTTACTTTTCTAAGATCATCTTTGGCATTATGTTATCACATACCTGAATGCTCCAGACCAGCAAACTGGTAAAACTTCTGCTTTTATAGAGGCGCTCACACTTACTGATGATTAGTTAATCAAGTGCATCTGGCTGCTTCTTATTTTCCTAATTCTCCGTAATTATTTTGATAAATAAATACTGATATGGTGTAATATGTCATGTGTTGTTATTCATCTGAGGATGTATTTACCTAATTTTAAGACATGCTAAGTACCAGATTTATTATGTCCTGATATATAATACCCTAGAATTCAGATAGAATCTATCTATCTAGATAGATAGACCAATAGATAGATAGAATCCTGTTCTTAATAGAGAATAAATAATAAACATACTGCAGGAAAGCAAGAGCAAAGTTCATCATAAACAAGCCTGCCCTATTTTTCCTTTTACCACATTGTCTTGAGCTTCCTCTCACTATAAGAGAAGATACTGCTTTCAGAGGATTCCTTACCCCCCAACTGGAAATCTTCATCAAGAGACAGTTGTTCAGGCATGATTATCTGCATCAGAGAGGGGGCTATATCAGCTGACCCTGGGAACTGGTGAAATATGGTTAATTGGTCAATTGGTCACACACAGGAGTGTCTGATCAGCCACTACACTTTCAACTTCAAAGTCTCTCTGCTGATTCAGTTCTTTTATGGTGTCACGATGTGCCCACTTTATACTGTGCTGCAGTATTTTCCGCAAGGTGTGTACCTGCTAAGACTGGACCTGGCAGCAACATAAATGTCCTTTCAACCAAAACTTCTCCAAACTATAGAAAATCAAACAGGGACATATTTTTTTTCTGGTTTCCTGTCCCAAAAAATATCAGCTTTCTGTCCTATATCCATATTCACACAAGGGTGCTTTCTTGTTTCCCCAGTGAGACTATACTATGGATGTACAGTATTGTAAAAAAAAGTCTTGCGACACCCCTCATTTCTTTATATTTTGCTTCCAAGGAGCCAGACTCTCTTGTCATTTTTTAAAGTGGTCTTGAGCAATAGTTGTCCAGGCTTTCTTAAGGTCTTTCAGAGTTTTTTCTTTGGACACTAGCTGATTTTTCACTCTGACCATTTTCAAAGGAATGTTTTTTCGTTTTTTTGGTTTGTTAAGTCACTTAACACTGACCTGTGAATCATTCAAGCCTAAAAAAGGTACCTAACTCAAGGGATGAACCAGTGCTGTGTCTACACATAACAGACAACTTAGCAAAGAACACATTTTAAATTATACTTTTAGGCACTTTGTAACTAGCACCCTGTCACAAAAACTCATAATTTGTTCACATTTCTTTAGTTCAATCTGTGAAAAATGCCAAACATAACTCAGTTTGACAGGCATGAAGGAGTATTTTTGTACCAACAAGGTGATTCCCAAAGAGCAATTAGCCAAAAATTTGGTATACCTTGCTTTGGCGGTGGTGTGGTTTGCGGTTTAGCTGTAGGGGAGGGGTGGAGGAGTGGGTTCAGGGCTTGGCATCAGGGGAGGCTGGTCAGCACAGCCGTAGGTCAGCATCTAATCATGTATTAGCAGGACGCCGGGACCTGACGAGAGAGCTGAACGAGAACCAAGCTGAAGGCACACAGCTGAAAAGCTGCTAGAACAAGCAAAGTGAAACACACTATAAATAAATAAACAAACAAACCCGTCAAACCTGCCTGTCTGGGTCCTTCTTTGTTACAGTGGTGCCTTTGGAAACAAGGCGGAGGCCTGCAGGTGGCTGCCGAAGGAGTGGGCTCGTCGGCTGTTGCCGTTGCTGGCGGGGGAGGCCTGGGCGGCGGTTCACAGCCTCTCTGAGGCAGGGGGGATGGAGTTCAGCAACGTCCACCAGGCCATCCTGGACCGCCTGGGTCTCTCCCCTGAAGACCACTGCCACCGCTTCAGGGATGGCAGCATGAGGCTGGAGGACCATCCCTTCAGCTACACCAGGTGGCTACACAACGCAGCGGCCAGTTGGTTGCAGCCCGGCCCCACAGAGGGGGAGGCGCGGATGCTGGAGCAGGTGTTCTCAGGTGGTTCATGGAGGGGCTGCCGGCGGAGGAGGCGGAGTGGGTCCGCGGACACCAGCCGGCTGGTCTGCTCGACGCGATTGAGCGGGCGGAGGATTACCGAGCTGGGCGGCCGTAGCACACCAGGGTGCGGCCGGCGGCAGAGAGTCAGCCGGTCCTGGCCCCACGGAGGGGGCCCCAAGTGGAGTCCACACCTCCACTCAGCTGCCCACTGACTATGTGTTGTCTGCTGTCCCCCCACAGGTCCTGGCGGCATCGAACGCTGCGCCCAACCCACAGGGGGTCGCACGAACACCGCGGCAGCAGTGCTGTAGGTGCGGGCGGCAGGGACACCTGTGTCGGGAGTGTCCGAAGATGGAGGTGGGACAAGTGTTCCGTATCGCCGGCCCTCCGACACCCTCCCGCGGTCTAGGAGGAAAGTACAGCGTTCCGGTAAGGTGCCAAGGGCCTTGGTGGACTCGGGCAGTAAGCGGACGCTGGTCCACCAAAGCCTTGTTCGACCAGTGCCATTGTTGGAGGCAGAGTGGGTGGAGGTTAAGTGGGTGCATGGGGACATCCACAAGTATCCCAGAGTGCCGCTGGAAATTAAACATAAGGGCAAAACGCATAGAGTGAAGGCCACGGTTAGCTCCCACCTGACACATCCCCTAATTCTGGGTACAAATTGGCTGGGGTTTGATAATCTGCTGCGGCAGGGTGTGGGGATGCGTTTACGACCGATAGGGACTTGTAGTGTTTGCGCTGCACTCAGTGGTGACGCGAGGTCGTCCGACGCTAGCGATTCATTCCACGGGAGATTTCCCACTAGAGCAGTCTCGAGACGACACTCTACGCTCAACCTTTGACCAAGTGATGAAGGTTGATGGTCAACTGGTGCACCCTGACGTAGCACTAACCTACCCACATTTTGTACTGATTAAAGACCAGCTGTATCGAGTGAGTCGTGACACTCGCACAGCTGAGGAGCACACCCAGTTGTTGGTGCCTAAAAGCCGTAGGG
>VUQS01030570.1:26573-36979 GCA_015108495.1 Heterochromis multidens | reverse complement strand
CAGCTGTCACCCTACTGAACTCAGTCCCCCACTGAACCTCCCATCCACACACACACTTAATCTTCTACACTCCTCCTCCCCCTCATCCCTCCCAACAACCATGACCTTGACTGTCATTCATTCTCAACATTCACTGTATGCTTACATTGGTTACTCTATTGTAGTCTGTTCAACGTGTTACTGTAGATATACTCCTAGCACACTGTAGATCTTCTTAGTAGCACATCTGTATATTGTCCATTTGTATATTTGCAGATCTGTTTACTAGCCATCTGTATATGTGTCCATAGTACACCTGTATATTTGCACATATTGTACATATTCTGTACATCATTATTCCCACCTCTGTACATAACTATTCCCACCTTCTATACTGCCCTTACCTGTACATAATCTGTTCTTAACTGTACATACTACACATAGTGCACTTGCTGCTCTCTGCACTTCTGATTAGATACTAAACTGTATTTCGTTACCCTGTATTTATACATGTGTAATGACAATAAAGTTGAATCTGAATCTGAATCATTATGATTTTTCTGTTATTGGACGAATTATAATTCCACATTTTAATACTCACTGAGATACTCTGGGATGAGCTCCTCGCAGTTGTCCATGATGAAGACTCTGCGCACGTATAGCTTGATGTTGTTCTTCTTCTTCTTGTTCTCAAAGAGGTCGAAAGGAGCACGCCGGGGCACGAAGAGCAGGGCACGGAATTCAAGCTGACCCTCTACTGAGAAGTGCTGTAAGGAAAAACATTGAACCAGTTATATATTTGGCTACATTTTAAGGAATAAAAGTGTCAGACATATACAACTCCTACATTTTCAGGTATTATTAAAAGAAAATCTTAAGAGCCCAACCTTCACAGCCAAGTGGTCCTCCCAGTCATTGGTGAGACTCTTGTAGAACTCTCCATACTCCTCATTAGTGATGTCATCTGGGTTACGGGTCCACAGGGGTTTGGTCTTGTTCAGCTCTTCCTGATCAATGTACTTCTCCTTGATCTTCTTTTTCTTCTTCTTCTTGTCTGACTTGTCATGATCCTGTTCCTCATCTGATCCAACATCCTCAATCTCAGGTTTGTCCTCATCCTTCTCCTCTTCATCCTTCTCTTTCTCCTTCTCCTCCTCTGCCTCGTCGTCACTCACCTCCTTGTCCCTCTCTTTCTCCACCTGAAGGAAATAAGAAATGGTCAAATTTGTCACATGCCAAAGACTTTCCCTGCACCTTTGCCTTTGGGTGTCACTAATTTGTAATATCAATGTTTTAGAGATTTAGTGAGTAACTATTTCAGAAGTCTAAAGTGCAAAAGCTATCTGCAATACTTTCAAATTAAATTCTCCTATGGAATAATTTAATGTAATTTACCAGCAAATTCAAGGAAATACTTACAAATAGTGTGATGGGGTAGCCAATGAACTGTGAGTGCTTCTTCACAATCTCTTTGACCCTTCGCTCCTCAAGGTATTCTGTCTGGTCCTCTTTAAGGTGCAGGATCACTTTAGTTCCACGTCCCAGTGGCTCAGCTGTACAGGAAGATCATAGGTCAGTACACCTTACAACCACCAAGTTAAATAGCCACCAATTCCCTTCATTAATAGGTTTATACCACTTACAGTTGTCCACTTTGACTGTGAATGAGCCACCAGCAGAGGATTCCCAGGCGTACTGCTCGTCATCGTTGTGCTTGGTAATGACCGTCACCTTCTCAGCTACCAGGTAGGCGGAGTAGAAACCCACACCGAACTGACCAATCATGGAAATGTCAGCTCCAGCCTGCAGAGCCTCCATGAAAGCCTTGGTGCCGGACTTGGCGATTGTGCCCAGGTTGTTGATCAGGTCAGCTTTGGTCATGCCGATACCTGTGTCAACTAGGGTTAGAGTGCGTTCCTCTTTGTTGGGAATGATTTCAATTTTGAGGTCTTTGCCAGTTTCCAGCTTGGAGGGGTCAGTGAGACTTTCATAGCGGATTTTGTCCAGTGCCTGATGGGGCAAAAATAAACAACAACCGTTTAGATGAAGTCCAGAATTTATTCTGTATTTATAATTTTCAATTTCTTGAGGGGAAAAATACCCCATCTTTCTATTCTATCTAAATTATTTAATATTTAACAATGACAACAAAACAGCATATACACTGCTGGATTAAACACACAGTCTCTGACTAATATTACAACAAACTTACATCTGAGGAGTTGGAGATAAGTTCCCTAAGGAAGATCTCTTTGTTGGAATAGAAAGTGTTGATGATCAGCGACATCAGCTGAGCAATCTCAGCCTGGAATGCGAAGGTCTCAGCCTCCTCCTCCATTGGTTGGTCGTGCATTTCAGGCATCTGGGTGAAGACAGAAAATAAATACTGTTTTAAAACAATGCATGGATTAAAGCAGTGACTGGACTACCATATAAAATGATCCTTTCATAACACTAAATGTTTGGATCCCGGCAACACACACCTGAAAAACACTGCCAATCCCCCTTATGTAAGATGTTATAGTTACAGCTTATCCTTCATGTTATATTAAAGAATTAACCTCACCAGAGTGACTTTTCCCGGAGGTTTTTAATTTTTTTTTTTTGCTTTTAGATTACTTTTGCAAGTTTGTATCACAAGGCTCAAAGACCATTTTTGTCCTGCTTGAACTGTCACCCTGTCCTGCTCGGTTATTGGCTGTTCAGAGATTAACACGTGGTTTGAATTGCATATCGGCAACAGCAGAAATGACTCCACCTGTCGGTCTCCCGGATGAAGTGCAAGTTTCTAGAAGGTACTAGGAGGCAAAAAGAACTCTCTAGCAGTTTCCATAGGAATCGAAAGCTCCGCCTCTCATACAGCTGAACAGATTGTAAGAATGCACACTCTGTACCTTACTGATTTTACACTGAATTATTACCTCCTGCATGGATGGTGTGGACCAAAATCTGATAGAAGTCTTAGCACAGGAAATTTGATTAGGTTCAATCAGTTGAGCGTCTACTTAACATAACACCTTCCTCACAAATGCATTACTAAAGCATCCTGCACACATGTGACTGCTGTCCCGCAGGTTTGAAATGTGCAAGAGAAAAAAAAAACAAAACTTGATAACAGTTTATAACACTGGTATTAAAAAACTCAGACCAGATATTAATGAATTTCAATCAGTTTTAACACCAGGTGCTATAACTAGATTTTACGCTTTCTTCACTTAAGCATCACTGTCTATCTAGACATGTTACACGAATCTAACAAAAATGTCAGCTTTGACAGTAAATGATTGACAAGTAAGTTAACGTTAGCTACCGTTAACCTTGAATTTCAGGGCGTGTAATATTTTTTAGCCAATATTTGTGTTGTAAGGCTGTTAAAATAATTTACCTTGGTCTGCAATGTGCCGAAAAACCCTGAGGAAGAAGTGTGGAGATCGCTTCTAATTCGCAGGTTCGTTGACTGCTAACGTTTCCACCGGAAAATGGGGTAACTGTACGGTTTTTATACCCTCTATGAGCATTCGAGAAATCCTCCTGACACAAGCTTCCAGAACCGTCTGGAATCCTCCGAGCCGCTGCTCGGTGGTGGCCGCTGACTGGCCCGTTGGCCTGTCAATCGTGATGCGTGTACACGCCTCTCTGGCCTTTCTTGGCAGAATGAGGCGGGATTAAAGGAGGGGAGGCTGAGCCGAGTGAGGAAGGCATGTGGGAGCAGAAACTAGAATGAAACACGCTGTAATCGCTGAAAATTCCAGAATACACGATAAATTAAAGGATGTAGTTGACAAATACAAGCTACTTATCTGAATTACTAAATAAATATTCCCCTTTCAGTATTATTTGTTTGTAGGAAGCAAAAACAAGTGATAAAATTCAGTGCAGTGTGTAGATGAAAGAAAAGTGGCAGGTCTTATTTTTAAATATATTTTATTACAAATTTGATTGCTTTTCATTAAAAAAAAGTTACAAAAAGAGATATAAGTCAGATTCCCCGTGACTTAATATTACTCTCAGTGATTGTCAGTAGTTTTATATGTGGCTAATACAATATAAACTAAAGCCACTATGGTCTGCATTAATTCCCTCAACTTTTTCTGACTAGCACATTGTTTACTAACAGAAAGTCTGCTAAAAATAATGTACATTTAAATTAGGAGCATAAATTACAAAAATAAAAATTAAAGCCAGAAAAAGTCAACTTTAGTCAACTTCCTCCATCCTTGATGTGTCGTCGTCTCCTTCCAGGACTGGCATATCTTCATCAGCAGGCTGGATGATGTCTTCAACTGCAGAATCATCGTCATCAATTCCTGTGGATGAGAATACATCCATTAAAAACCAAAGTCCCCAATTAATGTATAATAATTCAAGTAATACCTGTAATGTCTGAAGCGATAGTGTGGAAAAGAAATACATACCAAGACCAAGTTTGATCATTCTGTAGATGCGGTTGGCATGTGTTTGTGGGTCTTCCAGTGTGAATCCTGAGGAGAGCAGGGCAGTCTCAAAGAGGAGTATGACCAGGTCCTTCACAGCCTTATCGTTCTTGTCAGCCTCTGCCTTCTCCCTCAAGGTCTCGATGATTGGATGCAAGGGGTTAATCTCAAGGTGCTTCTTTGCAGTCATGTAGCCCAAGGTGGAGTTGTCTCTCAGTGCCTGAGACTTCATGATCCTCTCCATGTTGGCTGTCCAACCATAGGTGCTGGTGACAATGCAGCAGGGGGAAGCGACCAAGCGGTTGGAAACTACAACCTGTCAGGAATGAAATTCAGTATTATTAGCATGTTTGAACATAGTCAATCCAACTTTTCATGTCTATTAATATTAACTATAGTAATTCTATCATTTTCAGAAGGAGAGAAATTACCTTTTCAATCTTCTTGTCAAGGATGTCCTTCATGATTTTGCAGAGGTTCTCAAACTTAGTCTTGAGCTCTTCCTGCTTCGTCTTCTCTTCCTCATCCTCAGGCAGCTCCAGGCCTTCCTTGGTCACTGAAACCAAGTTCCTGCCATCGTACTCCTTCAGCTGCTGGACACAGTACTCATCGATGGGCTCAATCATGTAGATGACCTCCAGGCCGGCTTTGCGAAGGCGCTCCACAAAGGCAGAGTTGGCAACCTGGTCTTTGGTCTCACCTGTTAAAGTTAATTCAATATGTTGTTTAATAAATTAACTTAAACTCTTAGGGAATACGTGAAAGCAAAAGAAAAGGAAACCAAACTGAACAACTTACCAGTGATATAGTAGGTGTGCTTCTGGTTATCCTTCATGCGAGAGACATAGTCCTTCAGGGAAACCATTTCATCTCCAGAAGCTGAGGTGTAATAGCGGAGCAGCTCGGAGAGTTTCTTCCTGTTCTGAGAGTCTTCATGGATTCCAAGCTGAATGTAAAAATAATGTGTTACTTTGTGTTATTGAAATCAGTGCAAGATGATTGGTATCACTCATTTCTTCTGAAGTTTTAGAGTTAAAGAAACTCAGATGCTCAGATGGATGAACCTACCTTAATGTTCTTGGAGAACTGCTCATAGAACTTCTTGTAGTTGTCCTTGTCCTCAGCCAGTTCTGAGAAAAGCTCCAAGCACTTCTTGACTAGGTTCTTGCGGATGACCTTCAGGATCTTGCTCTGCTGCAGCATCTCCCTGGAGATGTTCAGTGGCAGGTCCTCAGAGTCCACCACACCCTTAATGAAATCTGAGTAGAGAAGATAAACAATGCTCAGCTATCCAAAGCCAGGAGTTGAGTTCCAAAAACAATTACTAATAACTGTGAATTTTGAGAGGTAGAATGCATTGTTGAAAGGCTAATGATTTTAATCACTGTTACTAATGTGTTACTTTAGTGTTACTTACTGAGGTACTCTGGAATCAGCTCCTCACAGTTGTCCATGATGAATACCCTGCGCACATAAAGCTTGATGTTGTTTCTCTTTCTCTTGTTTTCAAAGAGGTCAAATGCAGCTCTTCTGGGTACAAAGAGCAAGGCACGGAACTCCAGCTGGCCTTCCACTGAGAAATGCTGCAGGGATAAGATATAGGTATGCATTTATTGACATAACATTATTGCAACTGGTGTTGAGCAATATGTTTTGGGAATGTTCATCACAAGCAGATTTAGCTTACCTTCACAGCCAGGTGGTCCTCCCAGTCGTTGGTGAGACTCTTGTAGAACTCGCCATACTCTTCGTTGGTGATGTCATCTGGGTTACGGGTCCAGATAGGCTTGGTCTTGTTGAGCTCCTGGGCATCAATGTACTTTTCCTTGACCTTCTTCTTCCTCTTGTTCTTGCCATCCTTTGTGTCTTCATCCTCATCAGAGCCAACATCCTCAATCTTAGGTTTGTCCTTGTCCTCAGTGGCATCTTTCTCAACTTCCTCTTCCTTTTCTCCCTCCTCCAGGACCACTTCCTTCTCTCTTGTCTTCTCCACCTTGAATACATAAAAGCTCATTTAATTTTTGCTTTACCATACCATTATCACTGCTAATGTGTGGTTATTACTAAGTTTTGATTGGATAATTGTTCTTATTGCTTAATGAAAACTTACAAAAAGTGTAATAGGATAGCCTATGAACTGTGAGTGCTTCTTCACGACTTCTTTGATGCGCTTCTCCTCACAGTACTCTGTCTGGTCTTCTTTGAGGTGAAGGATAACTTTTGTGCCTCTGCCAATGGGCTCTCCTAAAATCAACAATCAAATGAGAACAGCATCAAGCAATGGGTCAAATTATTGATTAGACTGATCTGTCAGTGAGGAGAATAAGACATACCTGTATCAGGCCTGACTGTGAATGAGCCTCCAGCTGCAGACTCCCACACATACTGCTCGTCATCGTTGTGCTTGGTAATGACCGTCACCTTCTCAGCTACCAGGTAGGCAGAGTAGAAACCCACACCGAACTGACCAATCATAGAGATGTCAGCTCCAGCCTGCAGAGCCTCCATGAAAGCCTTGGTGCCAGACTTGGCGATTGTGCCCAGGTTGTTGATCAGGTCGGCTTTGGTCATGCCGATACCTGTGTCGAGGATGGTCAGGGTGCGAGCGTGCAGGTCAGGACTGATTTCAATCTTCAGGTCCTTGCAGGACTCAAGTTTGCTGGGGTCTGTCAAGCTTTCATATCTGATTTTATCCAAGGCCTGTCCAGAAGAGATAACTGAATTAAAATATTGTTTTTCTTAACTTTAGCAAAAAATATAAGGGCTGTTTTTACTTTTAGAAAGTTGAAAAAAACATGATGAAGTGTTCATTTCACTTACATCTGAGGAGTTGGAGATGAGCTCTCTAAGGAAGATCTCTTTGTTTGAGTAGAAAGTGTTGATAATAAGGGACATAAGCTGAGCAATTTCAGCCTGGAAGGCAAAAGTCTCCACCTCCTCCTCCATAATGTGTGCAGCACTCTCAGGCATCTAAAGGGGAGAACATATTGTGTAACTTTAAAAAAAATAATGTATGTTTATATTTTTGTTGTTTTCGAATAATCATATTTTCCCTGCGGTTTAAATGTATTTATTATGAACTTGAGATTTTTTTTCTTTGGTTAAAATTGAAAATCTCTAAATCTCTTCCTCCTTTTTGCTCAGACAGCCACATGGCCTGCTGATGTGCACATGTTCCTTCTGTCAGTCAGAGACCTGGCATTTGGGGGGAAAATGGGTGGAGTTCTGATGCTTTACCAATCCCTAATGGCTTCAGTGTGTGTAGTCTTTTTGTTTTAAACAAAAAAAAAAAGAAAAAGAAAAAGGAGCTTGAAATTCAAAGATGCAAAAAAAACCCGAACTTTGGTTTTTTAAGCATAGAAAAGGGAACTCAGTTTTCACGATTGCTGCATATATTTTGTTTGGCCTTGTAATAACATTTCATCGATTATACAAAAGTTTTAGTCCAGAACAAATACTTCTTTTACCATTTTATGTGCTTCATATTTATGTTACTAAGCTAAGATGCAAATGTGCTGCATCAGCTGTTAGATTAGCTTCTAAGAAGCCATTGCTCCCACACTCGGGGTCACCTTGCTTGCCATGTGCTTTATGCATGTAACAGTCCTACTTAGATACTGACAGAAAAGAGGGTACACTATGCCATTCTGACTCTAACTGATAGCAAATGTGTAAGTTAAATCACTTAATTTACATGATACCATGAAAGCATCCACTACACTGCAAAATCCAAAAGATTGTTGTAATTATTCAATTCTCACCTTGAATATAATTTTGTCTTCTGTCACTTCGTGTTGGTAAATGAATCACTGAGCTTGACTTCTCTTCTTGAAGACCTTCAAGTGTGTGCTTCGCTGCTGCTCCTGTGGGTAGTAAGTCTCTCTTGGTTGTGTTCTAGTAAGTGTCTTCTGACTCTATGCAGACCCCACGACATGACGGCGTCTTTTTATACTTACAGGATGGTTTCTCGAAGCTCCCATTCAGAAGCTTCCAGATGGTATGTTCACTACAGTTAGGGGGGGTGCTGAGGAAAGGCCGGGAAGGGGGTAGCGACTGGGACATTGGAGCTCTAAAGTTGGTGTGCCCTTATAGGGTTGCAGAGTCACAAGGAGTGCCTGTCAGTCACAATGAGAGCTGCACTGATAGCTTGTCTAGCTGTTAGGCACCATACCCCCCGAGTAAGCGTCACAGCTGTGCATTGCCTTTGCTATCAGCAGCTGCCATCACACTTGCGACATATCAGTTACGTAATCGAAATGCTTCCAGCTGATAGCAGACGTTACTAGAAGCTGACTGTTCATGTACCTGGGAAACACGAAGCAGTGTCTCAGTCACTGTAAACTGATGAAAGAGAGAAGCCAGATTTCTCAGTGTTTGACTCTTCTGTTTGAATAAGATAGTGAGTCAGTGCTTTTTTGAACGAAATGGAAGAATAATAATTTTAATAAGAAGAATCTGGAATGAGCTTTTGGAATTTAGTGCCAGATGGTGGAAACGTTTACATCCCGGGATGGTTCTTACTTTGATATTTACTTTGATACAGCAGTGACCACGAGTTTCAGTCTTGGTCCTCTTTCAGGACTTTCTGTCTCCAATAATACTTTCCTTAATTATGGACGATTTTATTGCACAATACAGACTTTTTTTTCTCCTTTGTTAATAGTATTTATATTTTGTTTACTCTGGTTACACTCAATTGTAAGCATTTTCACCATAAGTTTGCTTGGCCTATTATTATTACATAGACATTATTTGTATTCAAACGAATGTAAATTGAACTTTATTGTTAATTGCATTAATGGTCCATAAACGCTGTATAAAATTTTTGTTTATCCAACAAAAACATTAAATAGGTACAAGATATTTTAGGTGTTTATTCTTTAAATTAATCGTGTTTGTACGCATGGCTGCGACCGCAACGGTCCAACGCATGCGCTCTCGCTAACATCCGGGGCCAGGACAAGGATGAACGGCGATTTCCAAGATGGCGGCGGAGGGAGGAGGGAAGGAGATGAACGAAATTAAAACTCAGTTCACCACACGAGAAGGCGTCTACAAACTCCTCACTCACTCTGAATACAGCCGCCCGAACAGGGTGCCTTTCAACTCGCAGGGCTCCAATCCCGTCAAGGTCTCCTTCGTCAATGTAAACGATCAGTCCGGCAACGGCGACAGGATCTGTTTCAATGTGGGCCGGGAACTCTACTTTTATATCTACAAAGGCGTGAGAAAGGTAAACAGTGCTGAGCGCGGAGGCGAAGTAACCGCTGCCCGGGAGCAGCCCGTTCATTTGACGTCTTTAAACGCGTTGCAGACCAGCTGTCAGCTCTCTCGGCTTCTGTCATTTAAGTGCGCAGATTGTCAAGAGGAGGCCATGTAGCAGACCTGGCTAAGTTAGAGACTAATTAGCATTCTTAGCTAACATCGCCACAGTTGTTTTTGCCTCGAATAGACTTGTGCGCCCTTCACGGCTCTCCAGTTAACTCAGCGACAAGCTGTGCCATGAAATTTCCCAGTGAATTGGACGATACGAGAAAACGCTTGTCCTGTCCTGCCATGTCATATGGTGTTTGTTTATCCTCGTTTCTTTTACGCGGTAACTGCACCTTTACACTGTCGGTGGCAGTGCAGAGAGTGCCGCGCAGAAACAACGTTGTTGTTGTTGTTGCTGTTAGAGAAGCTCACACTTTATGCTGCTGGACTGGAAGTGAAGAGTGTTGTTTTCGCGGTGTAATGATGTGTGCACGCTACTGTCAGGACTAGGATGTGATGCAATGTGATCCACTGTTTGGGTTGCGTGCAGTGGTGATGTCATTGCAGCAAGCAGCGTTTAAACAGGGATGGTGACTGTGATAGTGGTGATCATGCTGATGATGTGCTTGTTCCTGAAGCTGGGTGTAGCGGCCAAGCCTCCTAATAGGAACTCACGTCTGTTTTTTTTTTTTTTTTTTTTTTTTTTTTTCCCCAAAAATTTTTTTTAAAAATTAAAAAACA
>VUQS01030570.1:8222-21283 GCA_015108495.1 Heterochromis multidens | reverse complement strand
CACACTGACTTTGGTGCTTCAGCTGCAGCTCCTGTGTTTTCTTTAGCGTGTATTGCGTGTTTAACCTCTTCATATTTTTCAAATTTAGAAGAACATAGTCTTATATTCCCTTTGTTTCTTCTTTTTCCAGAGACTTATCGACAAGTCAAGAGTAACGTGTGTGCGATGGGTTCCTGGTTCAGAGAGCCTGTTTCTGGTGGCTCACTCCAGTGGCAGCATGTATTTGTACAACGTGGAAAACACCTGTGGCACCACGGCACCTCATTACCAGCTGCTTAAGCAAGGTGAAAATTATGCTGTGCATACCTGCAAGAGCAAGTCAGCTCGTAACCCATTACTGCGCTGGACAGTGGGTGAAGGGGCGCTCAATGAGTTTGCCTTCTCCCCAGATGGAAAGTTTCTGGCTTGTGCAAGCCAGGATGGCTTCCTGCGGGTTTTTGGCTTTGATGCCGCAGAACTACATGGAACAATGAAGAGCTACTTTGGTGGCTTACTGTGCGTGTGCTGGAGCCCCGATGGACGGTATATTGTGGCAGGAGGGGAGGACGACCTGGTGACAGTTTGGTCATTTTTGGACTGCAGAGTCATCGCACGGGGGCATGGTCACAAGTCATGGGTGAGTGTGGTGGCATTTGACCACTGTACCACCAGTGTTGAGGATGGTGACCTGCCTGCGGAGTTTAGTGGCAGCGATGAGGACTTTCATGAGCAGAATCACTTCAGTGCAGGCAGAGACAGAGCTAACAGTTCTCATTCTCGGCTTTCTAAGAGAAACTCTACGGATAGTAGGCCTGTTAGTGTGACCTACAGATTTGGCTCGGTGGGACAGGACACCCAGCTGTGCCTGTGGGACCTTACGGAAGACATTCTCTTCCCTCACCTCCCTTTGTCCCGCACTCGGACTCATACTAATGTTATGAGTGCCACAAGCCCTCCAGCAACAGGACAAACTACTTCTACTCTGTCCACGACCACCAATTCTGGTGGCACCAATGGTAAAGACAGTTTGAGCAATAGTAGCACTAGCGGCAACCCAACTAACTCCCTCCCCGGCACCTTGCCTCGGTCCAATAGCTTGCCTCACTCCTCAAATCCAGCAGGGGGCAGCACCCCCAACAGTAACACAGGCAGCAGCAGCAACAGCAGCAGCAGCACCAAGGGCAGCAGCATCATTGACAGCGCTTTCATCGCCACCAGCGTCAGCAAATTTGCAACACTGTCGTTACACGACTCGCGCAAGGAGCGCCATGAGAAGGACCACAAGAGAAACCACAGCATGGGCCACATCAGCAGCAAGAGCAGTGACAAGCTAAACCAGCTTAGCTCGTCACGGACAGCAAAAGCTGACGCAGCTAAGACTTTAGGCACCACGCTGTGCCCGCGCATGGAGGAGGTCCCACTCCTTGAACCGCTGGTGTGCAAGAAGATCGCTCACGAAAGACTCACTGTGTTAATCTTCCTCGAGGACTGTCTGGTAACAGCCTGTCAGGAGGGTTTCGTTTGCACATGGGCTAGGCCTGGGAAAGTGGTGAGTGATGGGCCTGTTGAGGATACTGTCATGTGACACTTCTAAAATCACATTTTTTGAGTAATTCATGCATTCAGAAGCTGTTCAGACGTTTGGGTTATTTCATGCCAGATATGTACTATAAACCTGCAGCATTTTGATTGTTAATAGGACAGTATCTCAAACAGCAAACCTCACAGCCTCACTGTTCTACCTCTTGTGTTACATTCAAGTAAAACCTTTGTTTATTATCAGTGTGTGTTATCTGTCTCTCCACAGGGATTGCTATCATCTCAAAACAACCCAGCCAATTCCCCCAGTGGAACAGTAGTATAGCCAGATGCTGGTGCTGCTAATAACAGCTCCATGCAACAGAGATGGGGGACGACCAAGACCCAAGGCCCTGCAACGCTTCTTCACACACAGTCACACACCACATAACCTCGAGTGTCTCCTTTCATTCCCATCACTACAACCACCCAGATGCGCTCTTTGTTCATGTTAAGATTTTTGGCCAAGCCAGGGTTATAAACTTGACCCCTTTTTGTGTGGGGAGGGTGGGGTTTTAACGGGTGCTATTGGAAGCCAGAGGGCAAGCTTTAAATCATCCAGGAGGTTTATGTGAAGGTTTGACTGGCTCATTATTGCATCTATGCTCATATCAGATTGTGTCTAGTCTAACAATAACAAACTAATCCCCAATCTCTTGTGCCTGTAGATCTTCAAAGACTAGACACGGTGTAAGCATTGTGATGATGCCTCAACCTGACCTTTTTGTGTGGGTTTAATTTAATCCCTTTTTAAATGTAATATATTCACAGATAAAGGGAATAAGATGAGGGATTGTTTTGGAGCAACAACAGCATATCCCCAAAGTCAAGTCTCTTATTTTTCACCACCTGGGTGATTCCTTGTGCAGTCATAGTCGTCAAATACCTGCCCAAGAGAGACCGCCTTTTAGTTCCTTTTGAAACATTTTTAAGTCCAAGTTGTTAAACTTAGGAGTTTATTTGCACAATTTTTCTTTCATTCTTTTCCTCCCCTAGTATTTTTGAACTCATGAGGGTGGAACACAAGCAAAATCTTTTCAAAATGCTTTGGAAGCACTTGGGGAAACGGCTTGTTATTGTTCTGTCTCAACGCTGGATGCTGCAATCATAGTTTTTTATATGAAAAAAAAAATTGTTTGCACTTAATAGTTTGTTAGAGGAGTATGGCTTTACATTTTGGAGTGTGTGAGGACTCCTTGACAAGGTTGTTATATAAATAGAATAAAAAAAACTTTGTATCTATTGAACATTTATTTTAATATTGTTTCAGATGAAATGGGCTCTGTAATATATGTAAATATTGTACTTCAGTGATTTATGGGTGAAATGATCATATTACATTAATTGAAAGATCCTCATTTCAGAAAATAGTGATATTTCTAATACAGAAAATCTATACCTAATATTAAAACAAATCTTGAATATGCAGGTGAAAATATTTCTTTTCTGTTGTACATAGAGAAAATTCAGGTGTATTTTTATTAATGAAACGTTTGGTATAGGAAATGTTTATCCTTTTGTCTAACAGGTAGTGCTGAATGCTAGCTAGCCTGTCGCTGCAGATTCCTTTTACTACGTAGACAGGTAGGCGCAGAGGCAGTGGTCTATAATTCAGCCATCACTCCGAGCTCAGGTAAACCACAGGAAGACCAACCCTGGCATAGTTCCCCTCACCCATAGGCAGTAGTCCCATCCGTCATAATACTTGTGAAACTCACTTTAACAAATAAGACTGACAACCTTGTTCTGCAGACAGGGCTGAAATCTGTGACTCCTGTTATATTGTCAGTAACTGATGCTGAACTTGTGAACAAACTTGACACTGTGTTGAATTACCAGCTGACATACGTCAGCACTCGGTGGTGGGGTAGGTGCTTGAGGTGAGGGGTGCTTTTCAGGCACCCACACAGGACTGAGGATTTTAACAGTGGGAGCCTTTTCCTCCATGTGACGCCTATTAAAACAGCTTTGACAGACTACCTGTTCTATGTGTGTTTACTGTTTATTCACCACATGAAACCACACCTTCACGCAACACTTTCCATGCTATCTTCTGCCTGTAGTAAGAGGTCAGGCTCAACACAGTGTGGATTTATTCAGCTGACTCATCCCTCCATTGATTCTCACACAATAGTGGCACACTGTGTGCTGTACTTCATTGTTTACCTTAAGTTTCATCACGTGGGGAAATAATTTTTATGGGTGGAAATTCATATACTAACTATGGTGCCAAAATACAATTAAAAGTACATTATTAACATATACAGGTATAAAGCAACAACAAAACTAGTTTAATATGGGTGTAAGATATCTTAGAAGCTGGCCGTTTTTTTGGGGTTTTTTTTTGCAGGTCCAAATTATTTAAATTTTACTCCTATGATGTCCTTTTTTCTGCTTCTTTCCTGCATAACCACTGCATACTAAGCGTGTCCACAAGGTAGTGCCACAAAGGTGTTTTCACTCATTAGCTGATTAAAACTGCTCAAAAGCTTTAGTCTAACCGTAACATGTTGTTTACTTCTTAATGAAGGAGAAGCACAACTAATAATTTCCATGATGGCTTGGTTCCATCTAGGGGTTTGCTCAAATTTTCTCCGTTTCCTCGGAGTTTTACTTCCATGAATACTAAAGTATTTGTTAAAAAAAAAATTGGAGGGTGTTGCACAGTGTAGAGATTTACTGACTTTACTAAAGTCTTACATAGACTTTTGGAACAGTTATACTCAATTCAGCCAGAGTGATAACAGCAATTTAATCTAATTTCTGACCTGAAATGTTAGTTCTCTGCTTAATTGTGCTTCAGTCAGTGTTACAGCTAACCAGTAGGTGGCAGTATTGCCCAGGCACATGAGAGCTTTTGGAAATCTTTTTCATAACATTAATCACTTGATCAAACGGGGAAATTGCTGTCTATGTGATATGTAGCCTATATCCTGTTGTCTCCGTCTCTCTCTCCCTTCACAAATGTATTGCTACCACTTCATCCTACGACTTCATATATATTTTATATTCAAAGAGCGGAATAAAACTGCTCCTCCATAATTTATGAGCTACTTTTAGGAGAAACACAAGCACTCATAGCCATTAAACCAGCAGCCTGTGGCATCAGTGTTATGTGAGAGAAAAAAGGTGTTATCAGCAGGATAGACTGGCCCGATCATCCTGTCAGGCTGTCACTAAAACAGCTTCGATTGAATGACTGATCTCTTTTGG
This sequence comes from Heterochromis multidens, assembly GCA_015108495.1. NCBI lineage: Eukaryota > Metazoa > Chordata > Actinopteri > Cichliformes > Cichlidae > Heterochromis > Heterochromis multidens. Next base: position 16,513 of record VUQS01030570.1, on the reverse strand, counting down.
GCTGGCCGCGTCAATCCTGAGAAGGTGTCAATCAGAATTAGTGAGATATTTACATAAAAAAAAGAAAAACCCACTTATTGTAACGTGCTGTTATTATGCTTTCTGTGCTGTCAACCACATTTATTATTATTTTTTTTTTTTTTTCAAACCCTATTACCTTTTAATATTACTGGCTGTTTGAATAGCAATCAAATTACTGTAACAGAGTAAAGGCTTGGAAAAGAGTTGCATCTATCTTGCACCTTCAGGGAAATAGACCCTCTTTGATAGGTATTCAATAGCTTGAAAACGAACCCCACTGCACAATCCCTCTTTACCCATCTTTTCACAGTGATGCAATTCCCTCGTCTGCATGTCTCCATATATTGACCCAGAGTTTTGTTTACCTGCAACGTCTATGAATGATTAATATCGCCTCTCGGGGCTAGAAGCCCAGACTGAGCAACATTTCATGTGATGCAGAAACTTGACAGTTTAAGATACTGTGTGAGGGAGGGGGAAAAAAAATATTAATGCATACCTTTATGTCAGCGACAGATTTGAACATACAGGTTTAGTCAAGTTGGGGAAAAGATCACATTAATCTACTTTCATTTTCAAACTCCGCAGGGATGTTGATTTAATCCACTGCTGAGACCTATGGTGAGTTTAGACATTAAAGAATGAGTTATGCTATAATGTAGAGATAAGAGGGTGACAAATTACATGGAACACTGGAATACAAAGTTCCTTCATTAAGATGGCTGTATTGACAATTGGCCTGGATTCTAGAGTGGGACAGGCATTTTTTCTCGGCACCTTTTCAATTGCAATTTAGATAACTGTGTATCAGGGATTTTTAGGAAGAGAGGAAATAAAAAAACATGGTTAATGGTGCTGGGCTGTACAGACCTTTAATTCCAATACATAACAGTTTCTAAAGCTTCGATGTCAGCTAACCATTAGTCACCACGAATCAAGAACAATGTGCCACTTCCTCTATTCTCAGTTCTATTCTAAGCCATGCTTCCCTTGTGGTGCAGGCCCAATTACTGAGTCTGCACCATGGGAACAGCTGCACAATTTGCCAGTCGCATGACCTTAGAGCAGCAGCAGCAGGATTGCATGTCTTCACACTGTATTAGGAATTGAAGTTTACTAATAGGAAATTAACCGGAACTGCTTACCCTGCAGAGATTGCGTGGTTTTTACCGCAGAGGAATCTTTGGGAGGCTTCTTCTGTCAATCTAAATGAAAGACCACACTAAGGAAACACTTTCTTTACATACATTAAGCATTTCATCTTTAATTCATGCAGTGCTTTATGTTGAGAGCCGTGTCACTGAAAGGCCACCGGCAGAGTCTACCAGAGGATGCCTTAAATGAGAACTGTTTGAAGAGTTCAGTCACTCATAACTTATTCCAGATTTTGAACGGTATGCAGAACTGATTGTTAAACATTGCCAGAAGGAGGGGGTGGAAGGTGGGATGATGGAAGGGGGAATCAATACAGCCAGAGAAGCCACTGAGCTCAGGCCTCAGCGGAAACTATCAATACTGAGCTGTGGTCTAAGCACTTAAAATGTAAATGCATCTTCAATAGGAACAACAGAAACGAGAAAGTAGTATCAGAGCCTTGGGAGCTCTCCAGGTGCATCGTGTTTATTTCTCTGTGAGAATCTCTGCAGATACAGTAGCACAATGTTATACTACATTGGGTAGGGCAGTGATGCATTGCAACAAAACAATGCCCTGCAGTTTTATTTGGTTGCAGTGCATCACGCTGCTTCCTCTGTCAAATATATCACGATGAAAACACTGTAGTTTCTGCATGTATGCACCCTGTAATGTAAGCATTGATGGAATTTAATTCCGAACCACTGCAGTCACTTTAATATCGAGTCTTCTGGTGTGCTCTAATAACCTGTTGAAGCTAAATGGAAAATTATTTAAATAGAACGAGGTGTCTCAACGGATCTACTTTGATCTCAGCAAATTTGTGAGATATAAATACCTTCAAACTAATTATGCGAGCACAGCGGGACTTCTGAGTCCATAGTTTCGTCAAACTCATGACTGCACCAGCGAGCACTTGGCTGCTCTTCCCAATTTACCACCTACTGAGATGCAGATGGGTGAGAAATTAAGGGAAACACCTGAATGGATAACTGCTATAGTGAGGGGATGCTGTGGCTCAGTTACACTGCAAGGTGCACTGGTCCACTTCGAGGAAGAGATCACTGCTAATCAATAAAATGTTGTTCTGAGAAACATTTCCAACCTGATGGGTAGAAATGGAGTGGTCAAAAGCATAGGATGCAAGAAGTTACTGAATTGTCTGACCAGTGAGAAAATGATGCCGTAGCTGGGCAGTCACCAGACCTGAGCTCAACTGAAACACCTATGACAAATTTTGGACTTGTGTGTCAGACCACGTTCTCCACCGCCTACACCAAAATACCAAATGAGGGAATATCTTTTGAAAGAACACAGTTGCATCCCTTCAACAGTTCCAGACATTTGGACAATCAACGCAAAGTGCACTGAAGCCGCCCCATCGTAGCCCAGCACCTTACTAACACCTATATTCCACAAACACTGTACCAGAGCTGACGCTAGTGTTAATTTGGACTCTGTTCTGTCTTGGTGCCTTTTCAGCCCATCACTTTTTAATGTTACTATAAGATGTTGGGGGTCAATTCCTTGGGAAGACAATGGTCTTTAACACAATCATGGTGGACACAATCTGTGGACTGCATTTGCCAATCATTGGTAAATTTCTTGCGATAGCTCCTTCCATAGCCACTGATAGCAGTCGCTCCAACTTTTTGGCACTAGCACCAAACTTTAGTGCGTTACAAAATCGATTCTAGATTGGGCACTGGCACCGCATCTGTGGAAAAGGAGTACAAGGTAGTGCTGGTTCTAGTTCCGCTTTGGTGCATTTCATAAACCAGCCTATAAACTGTGTAGGAAAAATTCGGGGTAATTTCTGTGGTAAGAAACTCACGGCAGCCTTCGGACAGTGGTCCAGTCTTTTTTCAGTGGAGGTGTGTTTAGATTGAGCAACAGCCAACGGGTCGGTGGAAAAGATATATTCCACCGAACCATTGGCTAAAGTTATGTTGGTGTTACCTTATGTTTTAAATTTTTAGACTTTGAATACCAAATGATGCATATCATAATCTTAAAGTGTTATAGAAAACACAGCAACATATCGTTTAGTATATCAATGATACAAAACACTGCAGACTTGTTAGGAATTACTTAAATAATTCAGTGTAAAGACATATTTGTGTTAAAGAAGCCAAAAATCCAACATTCGTCTTTATTTGGAACAAGCCAATAAAACAGGCAATATGAAGAATAGTCCATAAAGATTTACTTTTTTCTTAATATAGGATGCAAAAGAGACAATAATATATAATAGTAGCAATTAAGGTCACTGTAATCGAACATAGCTCTTGCAGAGTTCATGGTCCCTGATGTCTCCCCAGCCCCCGTTTTTCACATGTGGGGCCACTCCTCCTACCCCATTGGCTGGCAGTCTCTTTGTGATCAGGAGGTTTTTTGGGAACAGCTGGTTCCCACTGCTCTGTAGGATGTTTTCTATCTTGGTTTTCTGGTTAATGGGCATGCAAGAAGCCTTCTTGTGGTGCATGCCGCAGTCTCCAGCGTGGAAAATCCGTGGTGCCTCGCTCACCATGACCTTCCAGTAGGAGGGCAGGCAGGACACAGTCAAGTGTTGTAGAGACCAATCCCAGTTGTAGTCATCATAAGTGCAGAATGTGTCAGTGCACTGGATGAGTTTCTGGTATGTCTCTCTACTCAGAGCCATCCCCATGTTGTGCTCAGTGGACTTCCAGGCTTTCACCTCCACCTTATTTGCTTTACTGGAGTAGCCGATGTGGCTGTAGCTCCCCAGTGAAAGGATATCACAGTCCGTACACTGCTCCCTTTTGAGAGCCGTCATCTGTTTTAAGAGATGGATAAAGTCCGGAGACAAGTAGTGGTCCTCTTCAATCAGGAGAACCAGACCCTTATGGTCTTTGAGAACTCGAACTCTGTCCCATACAAAGTGAAGCTTCCACCACCAGTGGTGCTTAGTCTGGGAAAACTTGGCCTCCCGGTAGTGGCCAAAGGAGTCAGGGTACTCTGCATTAATGCATCCCAGGTTTAAGGCGTCTTTTTTGGGGATGTCTCTGGGGCAGTCCCTGGGGTCGTTTCCAGGGAACTCCTGCGGGTACAGCTGGATGCTGAAGGGGAAGAAAATCTGGAGGACTTGACAAAAGTCAATAGAGGCCACCACTTTGTTTATCTCAGGGGACCAGTAATCATGGCTGAATATCAGCAGTATGCTATCCACACCTCTGGCTTTTCGTAAACTATCCACTAATAGCTTTAGATAGTCCGGTCGGTTATGAACCTGGACTACCATGACCAAATCGTCCTTCTTTCGAGTCGTCTTAAACTTCTCTTCATTCCTTATTGTCTGATCAAAGTTTAGCTGGAAGACAATGCCACGGTAGACTAAAGTGGTATTATCTACATCTGGCTTGGATATTTTGGCTTTGTCCTTTGCTTTTTCTTGCGTGTCATTTGCTTGTATAACAGGTGCTGGGACAGGCACCCGACTGACTGCAGGCGTTGCTTGTTCCTGGTTATGACTGTTGATGCTATTGCTGCTGCTGCTGCTGCTGCTAATACTGTTGCTCCTCCGCACCGTCTCCACTTCCCTGGGTGACGATCCGCTGTCGTTCTTCTTCTGCCTTCCACTGCTCCAGAAAGCCAGGCCACATACGACAACCACCAGAGTCAGTAACACCACCTTCCTCTTGTAGATTCGGAATCTCATGATAGAGGGTTATCCTCTTGTAAAGGGAGAGAAGTTGACAGTTGGGAATCAAGATGCAGCTGTATGGGTGTGCTTGTGCTTGTGCTTTGCACTGGGAATAAGAGCGATTAAAAAGAAAGTGCTATGAGGCTAAGTGTTGGCAAAATGAACTGCTGTTGTAAACATGGATCCCACTGGAATGTCACTGGTGGTGAATGAATATTCCATAAGGCATGATGGTTGCTGGGAGGCAGCAGAGTGGCAGTGCGCGTGTACCACCTGAATGAAAAATAAACCAGAAAATAAAGTTAAGTGCATCGTGACAGGTGGGGTTAGGCAATGTAGTGAAAATGTTGATAGGAATTTCTTTCCAAAGTATACAAAGCACATCACCATACTGAAATATGGAAAAAGAGATCAACTGATGTTTACGGAAATAAAGCACACTCAACTGTTGCACATTACGCAAGACCAAACTCGGTGCAGTAATCAACACTCATTAGCTTTTGGCATCCCACACATATAATGTAGGTCACTTGGTAACAACTCAACCACCTCCACTACAAATGAACAAACCTAATATGGTGATAACTGTAGGAAACAGCATAAATCTCTGTAAATAGCTAATAATCAGACCTGCAGTTTAAGTTACTGTTAAGTTAAACCCCTGTTGAACTGTTTGAACTTCTATTCAAACATACAGTACAGTACTGTGCAAAAGTTTTAGGCCCTTTCAATTATCCAGTACCTTCTGGGTAGCAAATCTATACTGGGGTATGAAACAAAGACCACTCACAAAACAGAGGAGTCCCTCAATCTTATGGTGCATTCCATTTGAAATGGGAAGTGAGAATTTCCCAGTTGGAATTTTTAACTGGAAGGCCCCCCTCAAGTTGGATTTCCAACTCGGAAAGTCAGAGCAGCCCCACAAACCCCGACTTAACAATCCAAGAGGGGGGCAGGTCATGTAGACATTAGTAAAACTGTAAAACTTGGAATCTGTGCTGTCACTGCTGTGTATTTGTGACGGACTAAATAAGCCACACGCAGAAGACTGGCCAGGCTCTATCCATGAATGTGCTGCAGCTGTGTTTTTAAGTGCAAAAAATAGGCATTGAGCTGTATTGCTACCAATGGATGAATGGCTCTACCTTTTTAAGGAGAAAAAGAAATCCGGTGTTTCCTTGCTTTTCTGACTACTGGAATGCACTCAACTCTGGAGTGATGTCACACCCAGCTCCAACATCTGACTTCCGAGCCAAATGGAATGCAATACTCACAAAATACTTTTTATCAGAATAGGAGGCACTCCTAGTTTCCATTTCAGAACTATTTGCTGGAGGCGTCTGATTTTATAACCACAATGGACTAATTTAACATACACGCTGCAAAAGACTGACCTGAAACGTTTCCTATATTTACAAGTAAAATGATCGCTCAGGAAAATTTTGAATGCAATCGAGCCAATACTTCTCAACAATTTCTACTTAAGATACTTGTTTTCCCGACAGTCGTTTACCATATATCTTCGAGATCAGTTTACAGTTAGCCAGATTACATGACGAGACAGAGGCTAAAATAGAGAAAGCTAAAATTCAAATTAAAAAAAAGCACCAAGATTTACAAGCTGCTTAAAACAACCTACCTGCCAAGTATCTTGAAAAACTGCCATGTAACAGCTGCTGTTGTACAGGCAGAACAACGACCACACTAAATACAGATTTCTTTTAGTTTACTGTACTTTGTATTAAGTTAACACTTAACAGCACCTCCAGTTTACTTCCGCTGCCTAAAGTTTCTGCACAGTACGGTTATTATATGCAATAAAATGCATTTCGACTGTTAACAACATAATGGTATATATTATGATTTCACTGGCATTCAATAAATGATAATCACCTAGGCTTAACGGATATATACATGCAACTGACCACCAGGCCCAACGAAAAGTATTACAAAACCCACAAATGTGATCTCATCCAGTCCTCACCCTTACCCCATACTTCATCTTCACTTATATCATCAATGTTAATTAAAGCTCAATGCTTCTTATTTGCCCTCCATTTATGTTGCTCCTTAACTGCATTATCAATATTGATTGCTCATTTCTGCTGAACAAACCTCCATACTTTACTCGTTATTAAATTAGTAGTCTCAGGCTCCCTACCTGACCATTTATTCTGTCTTCTGTCTGCCTGAAAACTCTGCTTACTGTTAGGATCCAGTCCAGACCGCAGTGTGTCACTGACAGTACCTGGAAAAGGCATCTGATACCTACTAGAGTCTGTGAGAACATAAGTAAACACATTCCCTGTAGCTGCTACACATATATATATATACACTCACACATACACCAAAGTAAGCCAAAATGCTATCAGTAAATGTGTACAGAAATGTAGTAATATCTGATGTCTACTTTAAGGAAAGCAGCTGATGCCTGAGAAAAATGACAAAGCTCTCTAACCCATATTCTTCATATGACTGTAATGTGCACACATTCGGCTTTTCCTTGTTGAATGCTTTCCATACAGTCGCAGCCTGCCAAATCAACTGAAATGTTTGCTCTGCAGCTTAAAGTATTTCCGATTTTAATCCACTTAATTTATTTTATCATGACCTAAACCGGTTAATACCAGCAGTACCAGCGCCTATCGTGTAAATGTGCAGCTTCTCTCGGAGCCTACAGATCAAAACCCATCAGTTTTTCTGTCCTCAATTGGCCGCTGTTGGACAACACGGAGCCAGCGGCGGCTTTAATCGATTTTTTACCACGGGATACAGTTTCCATCATTTCGCCGACTGACACAAAACCCACCGAAAGCAGCCGAAAACAACAGCGGGCGCTTCAGCTTCGCTCTTTTATGACAGCCAGCATCCTAGAAATAATGCTAACAGTAAGTTAGCAACGGCGTCAGCTAGCAACTCTCAAGTAGCCCGTCCAGACCAAAGCCCCGTCAGCACCAGCGTCCGTGTCGAACCACAACAACCGCGCTTACAGTAGTTACCTAAAACCGGAGAATCCGTGCGGAGCTTTCACCGTGGGGAGTCAGTGCGGTGGCGTCCCATTCTCCTCCATACCTTTCTGCAAAATGCACGGGAAACGCAACTGTCGACTAGCTGGGAAAACACTGCCTGCCGCTGTCCCACAATGCACCGGGCCAGCGGGGGGCACCCAAGATACCCGAAATATCATGAATCCCCGCTGCTGCTCCTGCTGCTGCTCCTGCTGCTGCAGATACTCTCTCTAAGCTGACCATATGCTGAGGTTTAGCTGGCTAGAAGAAAGTTAGTGAGCCTCTACCTTGTGAGACGAATGTTCTTCTCAGATGACCCTCTATGAGCAAGCACTTGGCAACAGTAGGAAGGAAAAACACCCTTTTAACAGGAAGAAACCTCCAGCAGAACCAGGCTCAGGGAGGGGCAGCCATCTGCCGTGACCATTTGGGGGCAACATATGTTGCTCTGAGACATTTAGTGG
>VUQS01030568.1:4939-20982 GCA_015108495.1 Heterochromis multidens | reverse complement strand
CCACTACTATGTCCGGTTGGTTAGCCATCACCAGTTTGTCTGTCTGTATCTGGAAGTCCCACAGGATCTTAGCTTGGTCATTCTCAACTACCCTGGGGGGCGTATCCCATTTTGACCTTGGGACTTCCAGGCCATAGTCAGCACAGATGTTCCTGTATACTATGCCAGCCACTTGGTTATGGCGTTCCACGTATGCCCTGCCTGCTAGCATCTTGCACCCTGCTGTTATGTGCTGGATTGTCTCAGAGGCATCTTTGCACAGCCTGCACCTGGGATCTTGCCTGGTGTGGTAGACTCCAGCCTCTATCGATCTTGTGCTTAGATCTTGTTCCTGTGCTGCCATGATTAGTGCCTCTGTGCTGTCTTTCAGTCCAGCTTTGTCCAGCCATTGGTAGGATTTCTCGATATCAGCCACTTCTTCTATCTGCCGGTGGTACATGCCGTGCAGGGGCCTGTCCTTCCATGATGGTTCCTGTTCTTGCTCCTCTTCTTTCTTGGGTTTCTACTGCCTGAGGTATTCACTAAGTACATGATCTGTTGTGGCCATCTTCCTGATGTATTCATGGATGTTTGTTGTTCCATCCTGGATAGTGGCTCTGACACTCACTAGTCCTTGGCCTCCTTCCTTCCTCTTAGCGTACAGTCTCAGGGTGCTGGATTTGGGGTGAAACCCTCCATGCATGGTAAGGAGCTTCCTTGTCTTGATGTCAGTGGCTTCTACCTCCTGCTTTGGCCAGCTTATTATCCCAGCAGGATATCTGATGACAGGCAGGGCGTAGGTGTTGATTGCCCGGATCTTGTTCTTCTCATTCAGCTGACTCCTCAGGACTTGCCTTACTCTCTGCAGGTATTTGGTGGTTGCAGCTTTCCTAGTTGCCTTTTCATGGTTCTCATTTGCCTGTGGGATTCCAAGGTACTTATAGCTGTCCTCAATGTCTGCAATGTTGCCCTCTGGTAGTGCAATCCCCTCGGTTCCGACTACCTTCCCTCTCTTTGTTACTATCCAACTACACTTCTCCAGTCTGAATGATATTCTGATTCTGTCGCTGCTGTAAATCCTAGTGGTGTGGACCAGTGAATCAATGTCTCGCTCACTCCTGGCATACAGCTTAATGTCGTCTATGGAGAAGAGGTGACTGATGTTTGTTCCACTCCATAGTCGGTATCTGTAGCCAGTCTTGTTAATGACCTGGCTTAGGAGGTTCAGGCCTATGCAGAACAGCAGTGGGGACAGAGCATCTCCTTGGTAAATCCCGCACTTGATGGTGACTTGTGCAATTGGCTTGAAGTTGGTCTCTAGTGTTGTTCTCCACATTCCCATGGAATGCCTGATGAAGTCTCTTAGGGTCCTGTTGATCTTGTATAATTCTAAGCATTCCAGGATCCACGTGTGAGGCATTGAGTCATAGGCTTTCTTATAGTCAATCCAGGTGGTACACAAGTTGGTCAGTCTTGTCTTACAGTCTCGAGTGACTGCTCTATCTACCAGTAGCTGGTGTTTTGCCCCTCTGGTGTTTCTGCCAATTCCTTTCGGGGTCCTGCTCATGTATTGAGCCATGTGCCTGTTTATCTTAATCACTGTGATGCCTGACAGGAGCTTCCATGTAGTGCTGAGGCAGCCTTGGTAGTCTTGGTAGTCAGCCACAGAGGGTCCAGGTTTACACCTTAGTCATGATATTCTCTTTCAGGTCAGCTGCTCTCGCATTCAAGGTACCAGTTGTTCTTGGGGCTAGGTACCCAATCTCGAAATGTGGGAATGATGACATCTCCCCCCTGACCTGACATCCTGGTTCCCCCTTGCCGTAGCATTTGTGTTCTACCTCATCAATAGCAGTTGCTTCTTGTGGATGTTGGAACACTGAACTACTAATTGTTTCGATGTTAGTCTAGATGTTGAGTGTCGAAGAAACCATAGGTGTCAGGTTTGCCGTGAGGCGAAGCAGGACTCAAATGCAGGACTCCTTCAATTACAGTGAATTTATTTACAGTGAAAAATGTGCAACAACAACAATCCCAAAACCCCAAGTCAACAGTCGTGTCTTGATCCCAATCCCAAGTGTCAGTGAATCTAGAAACAGTTGTGGAGGAATTTTGGCCCACTCTTCCTTGCAACATTTCTGCAGTTCATTGAGGTTTTCATTTATACATATCTCTCTTAAGGCCCTACTACAGCATTTCAATCAGGTCGTGGTCTAGACTTTGACTGGGCCATTGCAACACCTTGATTCTTTTCTTTGTGTTGGCATTGTGTGCATGGTCTCAGTGGAAGACTGGCTGTCAAGAAGCCATTCTTAAGGAAGGGAAACAGGGAGAAAAGGCTGAGGTATGCCAGAACTGGACTGAAAATCAGTGGCAATGGGTCTTAAGGAGTGATAAATCCAAATTTGAAATTTTTGGTTCAAATCATCATCAATATCTATGGAGGAGGTCAGGAGAGAGGTACAACAATGAGGCTCTGTCATGGTTTGGGGCTTCATTTCAGCCATTGATGTTGGGGTTCTTGTCAAAATTGATGGAATTATGGACATAGAAAAGTACCATCAGATTTTAATCCACCATGCAATACTGCCTGGAGAGCATCTGATTGGCAATATCTTTAATTTTCAGCATGACAATGACCCCCAAAATACACTTGCCAAAGCAACAAAAGCATACTTGGATAGAAAAACACAACCTGGACCTCAACATTATCAAAACAGTGTGGAATCATCTTGACAGAGAATAGAGCAAAAGGCAGCCCTTCAAAATGTCCTTCAAGAAGCCTGGAAAATTATTCCATAAAGTACAAGAAGCCTCAAATTCTATTTTACCTTATATATAGTATTTCCAAATATGTTAACACATCTCAATAAATCACTGCACCTATTTTACATTTTCCTAGCAAAATATAAAGTAATGAGGGGTGGCTCAAGACTTTTGCACAGTACTATACTTTTTCACACACTGCTTTTGTATTGTGACTTACTTTTTTGTATTTAAATAATGACAGTGTAATATTTCATGTGTTTTTGCTCATCTGAGGTTGTATTTTAGTAATGATTGAATAATGAACCAGATGATTTTTTTTTTATTATGTCCTGATATGTAAAACCTTAGAACTGAAAGAGTGTCTACTTTTTTTCACAATTGTAGTTTCCTTAATGACATTATGCTATAAGATTGTTTTGTATTTTTTTATTCGGGGTGGCATGGTGGTTGACACTGTTGCTTCATAGCAAGAAGGTCCTGGGTTCAAATCTAGCCCGACGCTCTTCTGCATGGAGTTTGCATGTTTTCTCCATGTCTGTGTGGGTTCTCTCCAGCTTTTTCCCACAGTTCAAAGGCATGTATGGGGTTAGCTTTGTTAGTGGTTATGGTTATTTCTTTATCTTTATGTGTTAGCACTGTACCAGGCAATTGATTGGCATCCTGTCCAGCATGCTACTGAGTATTGTTACCCTTACCCTAAGACATAGAAGAAGGTGGATGGATGGATAGGTTTTCTGTCCAGTGACACCAAAAACATGTTCACTACCCCAGCATTATTAAAATGTGGTTCTTGTTCATTACATTAATTCATTCATGTTACATTGTATTGTACATTGAATTATATCAGTATAAATTGATACAAAAATTAAGGATTATAAAAAAAACCTGCTAAATTAATTGCATTGCCAACTGCCTCACATGTACTTTGTGTTCAGTTCTAATTAGAAAATATAAGCAGACAAATGTGCTACTTTAAACTGTGAACATGAGAAACTTTATAAACATCATGATGTTAGCATTGTCATTGCAAGCTGCAGTTTTTATGGGGTGTAAATTGGAAGTTCTTCAAAGTCCTCCCCTCTCTTTCACATGTCATCTGTCCTGACTGCCAATACTGGAAATTTATTATGTTAAAACAAGTTGAAATATTTGCTGTGACAAGATCTGTTATCTTTACCAAACACCTATTGGATGTCTGTCCACCCCAGAAGGGGGATATTTCCTCTGTTTCCACCTTGAGGTTCATCCTTTTCCCTATTTAAAGTGGTAGGTTTGTTCTTATACAAATGTTGTTTTAATGATAGTTTCAGATGCTATCCAGATTTTAAATCACCCTGAGCCTAATCTGAAATGTGTGATGCTGGTCTCTGTAAATAAATTTGATTCGACTTAGTAGCATGCTAACATTAGTTCTATACACAGATGTATTGAAGCACAGCTATACAGAGCTGCTGAATACTACCAGTCATGTTCAATGTGCTATTCAGAACTAAAATAAACTGGAGGGTGAATAGGGTTAGCCAGCATTCAAGAAAATAAACTGCAAAAGTATGCAGTTTTATACAATTCATATTTGACTCACATCTGGTATGTGACATATCATCAGACTGCATTGTTATAATCCAGCCTTCTTATCCTTCACTGACAGTTTTCTTGTTACTTATGTTAGAACTTAACAAACCAGTTTCTCTTCTTTTCTTATTGCTGTCTTGTGCTCCAGGAAGCTAACCATCAGTCGCCTTCTATGGCAGACAACTACTACTTCCTACTTGTTGATATTCCAGTAGCTGTCCAACAAAACTCTTTTTTTTTATTTATTAAGGAGTTGTAAGAAAACTGTTAGCAATAGTGGTGGTGCATTTTTGTGTGTTTGCGGTAGTATTGTTGCACCATCTAAAAAGTCTTGGTCAAAGGTTCAAGAATTCAACAGGACAGAGGTCAAATATTAGCTTTCTGCAAAAAATCTTATGCAGCTATCCCTCAGCATTTTGCACTGCAAGATGAATGTACAAACAGTTGTTTCAATCTTTTTCTGGAGAGCAACAACAAAGCTAGAGTCATACATCATTGAAAAAAAAGACATAAATGAGTGGTCCGATCCATTCACAGCATGATTATTAACACTCATTGTTTAAACATGACCTGCACTTGAGCTGTTAATTTTTTATGACTTTATTTGAATGTCAGCCTGAGTCCTGTGACTCATTAATTGATCTCCATCATTATTTTATGACAAATACAGTGTTTGACCTATTAGCCTACTGAACATTAGCAGTGAAACCATTAATTATCCCAGCTTACAGATACATGTATGTGTATGTAGCCACAGTAATAGGGCACACAGACTAAAGGCAGAAAGAGAAGCAGTGTGCTGGTTAAGAGCGACATTCAGTCCCATATTGCAAGAGGAGTGGCTCTTTCTCTGCTCTCTCCATGTTGGAGAGGTTAAAAAGAATTGGCCTTTGAGCATCAGAGTCTTGGTTCTTCACAAACACAGCATTACTGGAAGCAGCAATCTGCAAGATGACATTTACCAGAAAAATATCAGCTTCAAAAACCAGCTTCAAAGTTGCTTTCAGTTAAAATGCAGTTTCACAGTAAAGTAGGTTCACATTTCTGAGTTTCTGTGGCTTATAATTTGTTGCTGTTCAAGTGTGATTTATTTCTGGAAATAGGCAGCCTCCTTGTGGTCATACACAGTATTTAACTGCAATCGCTGGCACTCATTGAGCAATTGAAAACTAGCATAACAGGCTATTTACATGAAGTCCTGAGCACTAGGATTTACAGCAATTATGAAGTACACACTTTTACAATCACTTATTGATATGATTTGTGAAATATTTACAATGAAGGCTTTGTTTAGTTGTAAAGATCACTACATGCACCGTTATCTTATGAATACATGGTTAATAAAACATAATTTGGTGATCCAAGAAACAAACAAACCAAAAAAAACCACATTATGTACCTTTGGTTTGTTGTGGTGACGAGGGTGACAGGCGATGACTGTGATGAAGGAGAACGTTGTTACAAGAATGGCAGCACATGACAGGATGAAGAAAATTTGAGCACTATCTGGAATTAAGGTAGAAACATTATAACCTGAGTGTGAGTCTGTTGTTAAAGACATAATAAAAAACTGAAACAATTATATCTCAGTTACTTAGGCTATGTGTTGCTACACTATATGCTGTACACTATGGCTGGAAAAACCACACTCCAAAGCCACACTCTCCAATACCAAGTCCAAAGTTCCAAATTTGCACCATAAAATATGTGTTTCTGAGCAAGTAAGAAGCTAACACTAATTTTGGCTCAATCGTAACTTTGGTAAATTCACAGCAACTAATCAATTGAGCACAGTAGACATATCCGGACCAGTCAGATCAGTCTGCTCTGATACGCTTGGATTCCTCCATTTTCACTCTTCTTTCTCTCTCTGTGGAACTAACACAGCTAAACAGCACATGAAACACCTCATGACACAGCACAGCCTGTCTTTGTTTCAAAATATTTCGATTTTTGATTTTTATGAGCGCATGTTTTTGGGTATATACATCCTGATGTTGATTACCAACAAGCTGTGTTAACATCTCAAATGGCTTTGCACAGGGTGTCTACAGGTATAAGCTAGTTACATTTAGGTTTTTAAAGATCTTTTTAACAAAACCTTCAAGACCAACATTGCAATGGAAAATATCTTTCAGTTTCTGAGTGAACCTGGAAGCATTTGCAAGCCCCTGGCTCTTCTATAGACTGTCACATAGAGAAAAAAATGTGGCTTTTGCCTTTTGTGTTCCATGTCATAGTTCTTCTGTAAAAATATGGTTTTCTGCACAGGGAACAGATTCCAGCGTGCATGATCTTTCACGTCAAGCAGCATTAACAGCTTGTAAATGTTGTGGGAGTAGTTAGGGAGTCCTAAGGTTTGATCATTTGCAGAAAAAAACATGTGGAAAACCTAAAACTTTCTCCCTTGATTTAGAATAGTAAAGGTGCCTTGAACATCTTGGATGTCCCTCTTCTCCAGGCTGGGCCTTCAGGTTGACCTATTGCAGCGGTCAGGTGGCTTCCTATTTGGTGCATTTAGAAATCATTAAGCACAACCCATCCTCAGCACTCAAAACTGAGAATGCTGCTGAATTGCGAACTCCTCCGTGTCATTTATGATCAAGTAGTTTGGTTCTGCCAACTTTCCCAATAAATTCATCTGACTCCTCAGTACTCTATAGAACTAATGAAGCTATTAGTAAGATGCAGTCTAGTAGTAATGTTGATGGATGGGGCCAATCTACTACTATAAGGCAGAAGCTTTCTAGCTTTCTTACCTATTAACTTTCATTTCTGTTCTTTCTTTATTCTTTTGTAATTTAAAAAAAAATTCAGTTGTGCTTTGGTTAGGATTGAAAAAGATTACTGTTTGTGTTAAAATACACGTGTTCAAAAGAATTTCAGCTGTGTTGTGTAATATCACAACATTTTTGACATTATCCAATACATTTTGCAACAGGGTTTCTTTTAAAAGTTTTCACACAAACAGCAAATCATCCTCTGGCTTAAAACAATTTCTCTGTCACATCAGTTTCTGTCTTTTCCCTCTCCTTTCCCATCTCCTCTGCTTTTTGTTATGCCTGGTAGCCTGCAGGTATTTCTGTTGGCGGGTGGGTGGTTACTCACTGTTTCTCCTGACGTAGAGGCTTAAGGAGGTCTGCAGCTTGCTGATGTCATTATGGACACTGATGTCCAGACAATGGAGGCCAGCAGAAGTGAAGGTGTGGTTCAGATTCAATATTTTATCATACAGCATGGTCAAGGTGCAACCCTCCATCATGTCCAGCATACAATTGTGGAGGAAACGCCAGCAAACCCACATTGGAGGACTAAAGATACGCACAGAGGAGAGAGGAGTTTTTCTTTATAATATTGATTATCGTGACAAAATTAATTTCAAATTAAAAGCTGAATGGAAAACAAAGGACACTATTCAGTCTCACACTACTTTAAACTTGCACTGATCTAATATATATAAATTTTCCTAGTAAATGTCACGCTCTGCAATTAAGATGTTCAACTTTTTTTTTTTTTTGAATATTTGTAATTAAAAGACGCTAAACCAACCATATGCAGCTTACCTTCCATCAATATGAAAAGCCAGACTGGTGTCCTGTGACTCCTCATATTCTGATGGCCCCTTCAGTTCGATGTGCTTGATGGCATCTACACACAAGTTTCAGCTATTAGTAATTTCGTCCTTTAGTGGGAATAGTTTACAGAGGTTTACTGGTTTCCCACTCAAAGACATCAGGTCATTTCACAATTCAAGTTTAATTTTGCAGGGATGTTCAGGCTAAAGCAGTCTGCCTTTTTCTATTAAAAATTGCTGAAATTTTGCTTTTTAAAAAGTGACACTAGAATATATTATTGTATATATGAATTCAAAGCTGCAAACCAAGCACTTGAACATCAGTGGAGTAGACCTCAGTGACCGGAGGTGCATATTTGGTCACATTCACTCCCACTTTCAGCCACATTGTGTAGTTTCCTGATTCTGGGTAATGATAGCGGACAACCGGCTCAGTGCCTTTAATCACTTGTCTGTATGAAAGATTAAAAAAAAAAAAGAATATAAGACAAAGAAAAGCATCCCTGAATTTTTTTTTTATATTTAAAAGTGTAAGAAATCATACCCGTTCCCTAAGTCCCAGGTATAGGTGAACTTTGCTGAACTGAAATTCTTTTGGGGATCAAAGCGTTCAAACATGGTCTCTGTGGGAACATCTGATGCCAGTTCTCCTCTGTCTCTCACATATGTGGCATTTCCCTCCATTTGATAGAAAACGAGCTTCCCTGTAATATTTTCTAGTTAAAAGAGAAGCTGTATTTAGTTGTGAAGTTAATTTGTCTATATGAACAGTAAAAAAAAAACAAAAAACAAGAAAGAGAGCGATAGATAATGGATGGCATACTCAAATCTGTCAAAGACTCTGTAGTCTCTGTTACACCCGGGAGAACCAGTATGGAAAGCATCAAAATCCATGCAATGCGTTTCCTGTAAGCACACATATGAAAGTTTTAAAATGTGTCAGTAAATGTCCTTAATGTGGTGGATGTTCGACTTACCTGTCCATATCTGCTCGTCCTCTCACAGCATGAAGTTCTGAAAACAAGAGTCAACTGACATTAGGGAGAAATGATGTTCCTTCTGATCTGTGAGATTCAGAGATATGAGCTGTAAACGCTTGAAATCATAACCATGCGTTTTAATCACATGGATGAAGAACAATAATCGGCTTTTGAGTAGGAGGCTCCGGCCTGGGTCACATTACTATCAGTTATGTGGGACAGCTTCTTAAATGTGGCAGGTTTTATCTCTGTGTTTCTCTGAATTGGAAATTATGATCAGCAAAACAGAAATTGCACAACCACTGACTTGTTACTGGGACAATACTTAAATTGAGTTAAGATTAAGTTACTAGGTTTGTTGTTAAGTTTTTCATCTCTCCTACATCCACAGAGGACACGATTTTTTTTAAATGCAAATATTTTGATGTATAGGTTATACAGAATGAATAAAATGGGGTGGATACATTATACATCCATGTGCTCCTAATTTATTTTTTGCCTAGTTAAAATATAAATAGTTTATGCATAGAAAAAATACTAACTAAAGCAGACAGGAGGTTCCTAAACTTCTTGCTTTATTTAGTGTTTAATTTTTCTTCTATTATTTTGCACATTTAAGTTCAGATGCTTTGTTGTCACCAGTGGCAGCTAGACTGTTTTTATCATGCGAGTGGTAAAGTCATCATAGCAAGATGAGATGCTCGTGGTTCTGGGAACTACTACAAAGGTGGGTTTGAGTACATCTGCGGGTGTCTGTGGACAGATTTTACCATGACAAAAGCATCATGATTGTGCAAGATACAGTTACGCAACTTTACTGGTCTATTGCTGATATTAAATGAAGGCTGGTTTCAATGATGGGTGTGGTCTGCAACTCACTGGCATTGAGGTTGCTGTGATTGCGTCACAGAAGCTTCAGATAGTTTTAAAGTTTGTTAGTGTGCGAGATCTTAGATCAATTTTAAGCATAAAGAAAGCATTGATTGGTCCACTTGTCGTGAAATCAGTTTAAAATTGTACCTGCTTTGAACTTCATCTTCAACTGCAAATGAAGTGGATATTGTGCTCACTCAACTGTAGTGTGTGACAGTTGCATTTGTCTGCGTAACTACAGTCAAGCTTGCATACCTATGTAGTGTGTTGCCAGCAGCATATGGAGCCGCTTAAACTTGGTATGGTGCTTTATGAAATATACACAATATGTGTATAAATGAAGTTAAAGTAGTAGTTAAAGTAGTTATGACATAGTATGTGTTGCATTTATAGTGAAAACGTGCGCTTCACGTGGCATCTAATTCTTTTATGACCTAAAAACTGACCCTGTGTGTTTTCTAATACTAGTTTGGATGGATGGATGGATGGATGGATAAAATTTTCAGTTATTTTAATAATCCTAATCACTAATTAAAATTCCCAAACTTATAGCCAATCATTTAAGAGGACATAGGTTGACATGATATTGATGATGAACCACCGTAGCCTATTTACCATACATAGCCAACATAAGAAAATATAGCCACTGACCTTTAATACACAAACATGATGCATCTGATGCATCTCACCTGTTGACTACTACTGATAATGTATTCAACATCAAGGGTTAAAAAGTAGGCTTAGCTAATACTTTAAAGAGAAGACTACTTGTAGGTAAGTAATAATACTATCTCTAATAGAGTACAGATTTTCAGTAAACTTTCCACCACTAATACGTGTTCCAAGTGGGAACTTCCATCACGGTGACAGTACTAATTATTGTATAGTAGCGCCCTCTCCAGGCCAAAATAAATATTATATCTAAACCCACTGGCACAATACGTCACATTTCCATATGTCCCCCCCTCCCCTAACAGTCAGGAGAATTACCAGCCCATAGCTTTCTATTTCACCACCTGAGAACTTTAACCTGTGTAACACCTCTCGTGACGTCACGCCACCCGCCACCAACCCTCCCTCCGCGCTCCCCCGCCCTCTTCGCCCCTAAAGGCAGGGGAAGTCTCTCGGTGTCCCAGTCAGTTTGTCCGCCGCCGGCTGCAGAGCGTTTCTCACTCCTCGGATCCACGGAGTGCAGATACCGAGCAGGTTTCGCTGTGGGATCTATTATTCGGATTGAGACAACACCTGGATTACCAAGTGCCATTTTTGTTTTCCGCTTTGTTGTGATTTTTTTAAATTTATATTTATATTATATATATATATATATTAAATTCTGAGCTTAAGAAACAGCCTGCCGTCATGGCTCGGGATCCGGAGGATGTGAGCAAGCTCACTGAAAGTACATTTAAGGTGAGTGATGCATTCAGCAATTAAGGAAATACCTGATAATTTATAGATATCATGTTGTTTTGTTTTTGTTTGCTGGGGTATTTTTAGTTGAGGAGTAATTGCCAATTTATAGTAACGCGAGTCTGCTTTTCAGCAATGGCTAAAAACCAGAGGTAAAACTACCATAAAATGATTGAAATGATTAGTGTCCCTGTGCTTTTGTTTTTTTGGGACTAATCGTGCTTTGTAGGTTTTTTTCCCCCTTTTTTTTTATAACCTTTTGTTTCAAGGACCCATGTTGTGCTTTCACACTGGAAGAAAAAAAAAACTGATGGAGCAATTGAAACTTTCTGTTGTTTACCAGGGAAAAGAAAATTCAACAATGCCACTGCCACAGCAGGGACACACCCAGTTATTAAATAATTTCGTAAATCACAGTGAACCACAGCCCTGTTAAAGTTTCTCCCAGCCCCTCAATCAATCTGCTGTAGCTTATCAGAAGATCTGAAATGATTGGCGCAACAATTTGAGTTTAATCTTGATTAGTCACTCTAGGCTAATCTAATCAAGCTTACACTTCTACCTCTCACTTGTGATAAGCAGTGAGGCTTCACATCTCTGACAGGAAATAGAAATAGTAAACAGTTTAGAGTAAAGGTTAAAGTTTAATAGTTGGGTTGGACTTAAGAGCGTTTTTTTTTTTTTTTCAAGTGAAGTGCTCTCACTGGTTTGTGTAACAGAGAAAAAGAGACAGAGCAAGCCATACCTGTAGTTTACAGTGTACCAGGAACCCACTGTTTTTCTCTGCTGTTTTTTCCCGATGTAAAGTCATACCTGCCTCCTCATTGTTCTATTGAGGGTGTGCCAGGGGAATAGAGGCAGGGGCTGAGCAATGCTTGATTATTGGGACATTTCAATAGAGAGAGCGAGGGCGAGAGGGAGATGGGCGGGCTGGGGTGGGAGGTGACAGTGATGAAGTTCCTGCTGCAAATAGCTGGGACTTTGTATGTGACTTCGCTCTTTCAAGGGAGTTGCATGGCATACGTGAGGGGTCAAGTTAAAGATTGAAAGTTTTATTGTTCTCACATGGTGATATTTATAGAGCGACAGCACAAACACTTGCACTTGTTTTCATGTATTTCTTTTCTCCACCCACTCCCACAAAAATAGGCTTGTGAGTTTTATTGTTCATGATGAGGCCCCCTATTTTAAAAACTTTTAAAAATAAAAGTTTGAATTGTTAGGAGATGTCATGCTTTTTTTTGCTTTTTTTTTTGCTTTTATCCACAATAACAAGACTCTGCTCTTTACCCCAGAATGTAATGGAGCAGTTCAACCCAGGCCTGAGGAACCTGGTCAACCTCGGAAAGAGCTATGAGAAATCTGTCACAGGTAAACACAGTTTTCACCCTCACACAGTACAAAAGGGCACGAGCCCGTAATGATCTATAAGCACTGCAGTGAACTTTGGTGTACCTCAGCTGTTTTAAAGTGACAGCGCTTTAAATGTTCACAACTCAAAATGATCCTGGAAGTCTTCTGAAGCTTAACAGTGCATGTCTGTCTCCCCCACACAGCAATGGCTCTTGCTGGAAAGGCTTATTTTGATGCAGTGTCAAAGATCGGAGAAAATGCTGTCTTGTCTCCAGTCTCCAGAGAGCTCGGTGAGTATTATGCAAGTTCACTTTAAATCGACCTGCAATTGAGGGAAATCTCAAGAGGGTCTGCCTGATATCCATGCATACCCATGCTAGAATGTCTCTGCTGTGAGACTAAAGCTTTAAAAAGACTATGACTCCAAACTTCCTCTTATGTGTAAATGTACTTAAAGAAGCCTCAGATTGAACATTTTTGCAGTCACCATAAAAGATCTTGAAAGTGTGTACCCATACAGTAGCAATTAGTTTACAAATGTCTATTTCACAGATTATAATATGGTACCCTAAAGCATACCTCGCTCCGTTGTCCCTGCTAGAGGATTCCTCTAAATGATGCCATAACTTTACTAAATAAACATCGTGCTGACTTAAAACTAGTAACTGAGACTATAAACTCATTAGTGAAGTGCATACTGAGGTCATAAATCAAGTGAGAAGTAAGGTCATTTACTGATAAATTTATCTACAAGCAGAGTCCTTTTTGCAACCAGAGGAGCCGCCCCCTGCTTTAAAGAACTATGGCATTGGTTTTACTTTTCAGACTTGAAGGTTAAAACCCATGCTTTAATTATTATCTATGTGACAGACTTATTTTGTTGATTTTGGGAAAGAAAGAAAAAAAGAAAACTAATTGATTCCCAATATTTTACATATATTTGAAGTTCATCATGAAATGATGCCAAACTCTCTCACATCTTGCCAGTATAATGTACAGTAAGCTGGACAATTATCAAAATGCTCTTTCTTGCCATTTCAACTTCATAATAGGGACACATTCCACTTGCATCACCCCATATTCAAGTTAATTATACAAGCATCTGAAAATAACAATGCTTCAACCCTCGAGGCAAGGTAGCAGCAGAAATTCATTATTATGTACTGTCTACCTCTCATTCCAATTGAAGCGCTTTCTCTTCTCAGGCTCCTCTCTGAGGCTGCCATCAAGCACGTACAGGTTGTTTTTCATCCATCCTGTGAGTCATCTCCAATTATTCTATTAGTGCTAAAATTTGGAACCGACCTACTTTGTCCGGGGGGGGGTCATAATTCCACGCTATTACAGTTCATCAAGTTGCTTTTTGTATTCTGCTGCATCACTCGTAACGCGGGGCTTTACAGATTGGCGTATTGTGAATCAGAGTGATGCGACAACCAGACAGAAAATCAGAGCAGGGTAGTTAAAATGAAAAGATGTCAGTGTCATGTCTCTGTCAGTTCGCCTCAGTGTTTTAAAGGAAGATTCTGAGGACAGTGGATGTCTCCTACATTTGACTTCTTTACTGTTGCATTACTGTACTGCATTACTTTAAGCCATGATTAAGATTTGATAACATTTTAGACTAGATGAAGGGATTTTCAGAAGATAAGGTATGTGAAAATTTCAATAAAGGAAAAAAGAAGTTAGGAGAACACCAAGACAGCTTAGCTGAAAATCAGTGCAGTGCAAGTGCATGAAAATTGAACCATGAAGAATATATTTTAATGTTAAACTAGACTCCCAGACATCCCAGGCAAGATTCTCTGCCTTTTCTTCTAGAATTTGAGGATAAAACTCATAAAATAAGCAAACAGGTTAGACTGAGTGATATTAAATAAGGCTTTCTTCTTACCCACTATGATACCTTGCAGCATAGATAGAAATTTGTGCAGTCCATCTCGCTGCAAAGTGGCTATACAGACAAAGGGAATTTGTATTTTGACATTCTGACAAGGGCTGAAATGTTTTAACGTGATCAAAGACGTCTCATACTGTGCTGTTATGAAATGGTGCTCGTGTTTGTTAAGGCACACTTGACAGTGAACAATGGCAGTTTTCATCTCTTCATTTAATAATATGTTTGTGTTACATAGCATTGTCTCTGCATACCAAAACCACTGAAGTGAAACGGCTTTACAAACACTAGATTCTACTTTTTCTTTCCTGTTGTGGAAAGCTACAGATGGGAGGTGTGACTCTGAACTTTCAGTGGTAGTCAAATCTAGCCTTATTGAAACTAGCCCCTTCTGGTTAAAAAATGCTCAAGAATCTCAATAAATTTTGTGATAGATTGTGTGTGTATTCTTCCTATCTGCATGTATTGAGACGGGTTACTCCATCACGTCATATGACCTCAGTCATAAAAACCTATTCAAATTTTTAGATTGTAAAATGGCAGGTGAAGTGTTGAACTCCAGGCTCTGTGGCCATTACTTCACTGCTTGGCATAGACAACGTGATAGTGTGAATTTTCTCACCCACTGCAGCATGTAGAGTAGCAAACACGCTGAACAAACAGACAGACAGGCAGACAGACAGAGGAGACTGTGAACCCACCACTGATCCTCATCCTCATCCCCCTATCCCTCCATCTGCCTCTCCAAACGGTCTGAAAATAGGGGAGCACTGACTTTTGCAGAATTTACACTTGTTTATCATGGCTTCAAGTGAATCTTTAATCTTTATTTACTTTAAGCTGCACGACTGTCCAGAATGAGACACCTGATAGACTACTCTGTACTTTTCTGCTGCAGACACCTGTAAAGATTTTTCCTCTGAAGTGATAGATTGTTGTTTTTTTTTTTCTCCTCCCTCAGTGAATGGCACAAAGCTCGTGCGTCACAGAGGTTAGCAGGTATTTGCAGAGAGCTACCTGAGGCTTTTACTTGGGTGCTGCTCAATTTTTCAGATTCTTGCTGTAATGGATGTGAAAGCTTATTAGTAATAAGAAAAGAATTTTAGTCTAATGCCTGAAGAAACACTAAGTGCTCAGATGAGTGAAAGCCTTTAACCTGTATCACTGTTCCTGCATTCTTTAATCTCTTTTATTGGCTTTACA
Organism: Heterochromis multidens; assembly: GCA_015108495.1. Taxonomy (NCBI): domain Eukaryota; kingdom Metazoa; phylum Chordata; class Actinopteri; order Cichliformes; family Cichlidae; genus Heterochromis; species Heterochromis multidens. The sequence goes on along the minus strand of VUQS01030568.1, from coordinate 5,372 downwards.
AAAGGCAGCACTGTAGGGAATTCATTTTATTGGTAAGTTGCTTGGATAATGAGCTTTTCAGCCATGCACTCTTTTAATGCACTGCTACTACTAACTACTACTATCTGTCTACATAGTTGGTTTGTCAGACCTTATAGCTGTTGCCTGCTTTTGCTACTTTTAAATTACATTTTAGCAGGTCATTACAAAACGTTTTCATTTGATTGATAAAAGTCATGTTCAGTGGGTTTACATTTTGAAGTTGCCTATACATGAGCAAATAACTGGACTCCACAGGGAGCTATTCCACTCTGAAAAGCAGCAGGTATTGAAGGACTAAAAATGTTACCGGAGAATGAATAGCATGAACCGCACCCCTTCCACCTTTTCTCTGCACTGTTTGTCAAGCCTTAGTCCTTTTTTTTTTTTTTTTTTTTTTAATTTTTCCTTACCC
>VUQS01030566.1:0-12366 GCA_015108495.1 Heterochromis multidens | reverse complement strand
TTTATTTTTCTTTGTGTGTGTGTGTGTGTGTGTGTGTGTGTGTGTGTGTGTGTGTGTGTGTGCGTGTGTGTGTGTGTGTGTGTGTGCTTCACCACCACCACCTCCCCGCGCGTCAAAAATCCTTCCCAGACAGCGTGTTATTAATGAAAACGTATAATAATCCATTTAAAAACATGTCATCATGATTAGAATAATAACAGTGGTTAAACTGACTGAGACGTTTATGGAGGAAGAAGTTCTCATCATTCTACCGGTGTGTGTGTGTGTGTGTGTGTGTGTGTGTGTGTGTGAGCAAACAAACACGTTAGCGCTTCAGTTGAGTGCCAACTTCCCAAACTCCTGCCGTTTCTTCTTTTGTTTACATATAATAAAGAGATTCTGGACAAGAAAATGAAGTTACAACAAGCGATGTTCACCAAATAAAGTTTGGAATTTGACAACTTGGTCATGTAAATTATATATTTTTCCTCCTCTCTTCTCATGAAGGGATGAAGTCTGTACCTGAAGTCTGAAGAATCTCCCCCAAAAAATCCAAAGGATTTAGACTTGAATACTTTCTCCTTTAGTCAAAGTTTTGCTCTTTAAGTCAGTGACTTTCTCAAATGAAAGTGCTCATATAGTCAGTGATATTTAGTCATAATTGTGTTCAGTTGCAGGATTCAATGCATCCAGATACCTGCACATAAGAATATATGTGTTTAAGGACAGGTGACGTGTAACATACATTTAAAAAAGTTTTTACAGAATCATAATTAAGGACATGTTTTTCCTCCTAAGGTGATAGTTTTGTATTAGTTTCTGTTTCTATATCTTATTCCTCTGTGCCTTAAAGCTCTTTTGTACTGTTGTCCAAAACTGTAGATCGACTGTACATCACTCCCACTTCCACTGTTCTGCTGCCCCTAATACTCACTACAGCATCAAACTCATATTGATCTGCATCTGAAACTATACGGTATATGGGCAAAAGTATTGGGCCACACCTTTTAATCTTTGAATTCAGGTGTTTTGAGTCCCATTGCCACAGACATGCAGTCTGCCTTTACAAACATTTGTGAAAGAATGGGGCTCATTGAATTCAAGCGTGGTGTTGTAATAGGATGCCACCGTTGCAACAAGTGGAAGTGTTTAGGAACCACAGCAACTCAGCCTCGAAGTAACAGACCACGTAAAGTTGCAGAGCGAGGTTGCAGAGTGTGTAAAAGTGACCAACACTCTGCTGACTCAGTAACTACAGAGCTCCAAACCTCCTCTGGCATTAACATCAGCAGAAAAACTGTGCACCAGGAGCTTCATGGTGTGAGTTTCAATAGTCGAGCAGCTCCTGAAGATGTAATGTGTAGGTGGCCCAGTACTTTTGTCCACATAGTGTAGTCTCCAACAAATGTGCTATTTCCTCCAGTTTGATTTAAAGCTACAGTGCTCAGCTGTTGTAACCGGATCTTTAAGAATTACTTATTAAATTACTTATTTTAAAGGCGTTTTTGATTTGCATCTTCAGTAAGAAACTGTATGTTTGGGGTGTCAATCAAGGAAGGGAATTCAGAAAGTACTAAGACTTTAAGGACTAACACAGGGTATCTCCTTTCCTTCATGGGCCACATACTATACAGCCCAGTTCAGCCAGGCCAGTAAAACCATTGGAAAGTACCCTATAAAAATACCTCTACCTTTTTTCTTTCAGTGTACATTTTGAAAACGCTGATATTCAATGAACCAGACATTTTATAAAACCAATGAACAACCTGAGATTTATTAAGTGCAGTTTCAGCTTAGTTTCAGTTTTTCCATATTTACTTGATTCATTTTCATTACAAAGAAAAGCAACGAAATGTGTTAGCACGGCTCCTCCTATGGCTCATCCATATTTTGATGCGATATCGTAGGGCCTGGGTAATAAAGACAATGACTTAGACCTGTGGAACTGGGAAAGATTAGCAGTTTGGACAAACACTCTTGCGAGATGATCCACTAAGTTACCAATGAACCACTTTGGAGTGGGTTCAGGGTTAGGTTTGTATTTTAACCACGTGCTAAACCAGCATTTAACATTCATTTTGGTCCTGCTGTTCTTCTGTTATAGGATACTCCTTTGGGTATGCCAAATAGGTAAAACAAATAACAAATAAAGGGGCACATGTGAACCTTCCCCTACAGTGTATTTGTTTGACAGCCTAACACTTTCAAAAACTGCTTGTCTGTGAACTTTGTTTTTATGCTAAAATAACAACTTTCCCATTAAAGACTGCTACTTCCTGACCATAATTTCTTCTCGTTATTCATCAGGATTTTACCCCCTCCATTTAATTTAATTGTGTTGTAATGCAGCAGTTCTTATTATAGGAGAACCTTCCTTACATTGCTATATTTTCAGAGCCACTGCTTCATATGTCCTTTGGGATCTTTGTAGCAAATCTTCAATCAAAATTAGGGGCGGTATCTTCAAACAGGCTTCATGTATTGGCTTGTTAAACTTACCAGCACCTGCACATTAGCATAAAAATCTTTTTTTTAAATACATTTTTACCACTAAAAGGCCGTCGTTTCCTCAGTTCACAGCTTCACCTGCAGGGAAAGACTCTTCCATGTGAAAACATTGTTTTTTTTTTTTCCCTCAGCTATGAGCTTGTCATTTAGTAGCAAGTGTGTTTGTATGTTAATTTATCTATGTATGTGATTGCTTATCACATGCTTTGTGTGTGTGTGTGTGTGTGTGTGTGTGTGTGTGTGTGTGTATATGCAGGCACACATGCTGTCGTTTTGATAGCTTGTCATTGAAGCGATCCGGTCCACTGTAATTTTCTACTCAAAGAAAACAATGCAACAATACATGCTTCGCTGTCAGAAAAAGACTCAGCGCTGTGTGTGTGTGTGTGTGTGTGTGTCCATGCTTGTGTCAGTGCAACTGGACTTATACGTCTTTATGTCTTTCAGACTCTGTTTTCTCTTACTTTTTCTTTTTGCTTTCTTTTTTCTCTTGTATCTATTTTTTTCTATCTCTCTTTCACCTGCTGCTTGAATGTTTGACGTATTGGTGTCACCAATAAATCATTGCACTAAAGTGGGGGAAGAGGGACAGGTAGAGCAAAATAGACACTGGGTGGATGAAAGGAGGTTTGTCATGAGATTTTCCTGGAAAAGGTGGAAAGAAAAAAATCTGTTTTGGACTGTTAAACTTTTTTTAATGTTTTGTTGCTCTTTACAAAGACTGATACATCCTTTTTTTTCAGTGGCTTTTTAATTCAGATTACACTTCATTACACAATCATTAAAGAGTAGGTATCATTAAAATGCTTAATGTATGTGTAGGAAAAATAGAACAATTGTACATTAACAGGGGCTTTTTTTTATGTTTGGACTCACGAATAACCTTTGTTTATATCCTGTTACTCACTCATTGTCAGATATTGTAAATAAAAAAAATGAAATGAAAGTGTCAGTTTGCCATGTTGAGCCATATTTTCTATCTGCAGCCCCTGGCAGCTCGATGGCAGGTATGAACACTTAGAAAAACATCCACACAAAAGCCCATAAACACATAATGATAAAAACAATGACCTAAAACATGAATAAAAAGTTACTTTTAAAATGATGTCTGTCTGAAATCAAAGTCAACCAAACAAACATGTGAATAGCCTGCAGGAATGCAATAAAGTGAAATTAAACTGCAGCTTAAAGCCAGTAAAATCACATACTGCAACCTGACATAAAAGCACAGTGAAACCAATAAAACCACATACTGTAACATGAAAGACTGGTGAAATATAGAGCAGTCATGCATAAAAACCAATACTGTTCATTCATTAACTCACTTTTAATTATGATGGTGGCCAGTTTAGTGTACAATTATGGTTTTGTAGTGCATTTATAAGTTGAAATGGTCTACTCTGACCACGTATTTGCTCCTATAACTAGCTGTCTGTTTCCTGTTTTAACTAGACCACCTTTAAAATACGACTCGACTCTTTCATCTCATCTATAGTGTTGCAGGTAGAAGTAAAGGCTCGGTGCCAGTCCAAACTGCAATAAGTAATGGAATTAATTACTGAACTCTTAAAAAGTTTAAAATAAAAAATTTTTGATGTGGAAGTTTCATTAAATTTAATATTTTCACATTTCATTCTGTTTCCACTGCAGTTAAACTAGCAGACTCTGAGTTAACAAAAATACACCTAATAAAATTAGAAAATTGGTCCTTCACTCTAAAATGAATGTAAACTCAAACACACAACAGTGTATCAATTTTTCAGTAAATAAATTGTATGTTCCCAGCAGAAACAGAAAAGCTTAGAAGGTCAGCTGTCATTAGTTAAAATTAATCCAGCCATCAATCCAAATTTTAGAAACATAATTAATTTTACATATTAACCTATCATAACAGGTGGCGGTTAAGGCCTCAGTCATGTAGACCTAGAGACAATTCAGCAAACCCCTGGCAATCACTGGTCCCTATGGAAAAATGTGTATTCCCTGACTGGTTGGCAGGTAGGTGCTGGAGGTTGCTGGCTATCATCCAGTGAAATTGCTTGCAAAGAGCTTGCTGCCCCAAAAGATATCTTATGATTGCTTTGGCTGCCAGCAGATTGCCATCGTTGTCCATAGTTAACATGGAAGATGTTGAATAACCAACTTCTAAAGTAAAAATTTGAAACCAACACATTTTAAAAGGTACAGCTTTTACTCTGAAGTCAGACTGTTACCAGTTTGCATCATATTTTTTCAAATTTTACTACTGCTAGGCAACAAGTTAGCAAGTGTTACCAGACAATCCCAAAAAGCTGAATCTGTTCATCTGGACGTAGCGTTTTTTAGTGGGAGAAACGTTTCGTCACCAACTGGTTATAAGGTTGGGGAAGCCTGCAGTCAGCTGAGACTGAAGAAGTTACCAGTGACGAAACGTTTCTTCCACTAAAAAACGCTACGTCCAGATGAACAGATTCAACTTTTTGGGATTCTTTTACCTGGATTATTGAGCATGCATCAAGAGATGTTAGCAGACAAGTTGGCATCTTCTATGTGAAATACAGGCGACTGTGGCAATCTGCAAGAAACTGAAGCAATTGCAAAGAGGTTTTCGGTGCAGCACCATACACCTCTTTGCGACCACTTTCACCTGGTGACAACAAGCAACCTCCCGCAACCACTCGCCAACTGGTTTGGGAATTCACATTTTTCCCTAGTGACCTTTGGTTGACACAGGGTCACTGACTGGTCTCTAGGCCTGTGCGACTTGGGCCTAAGCTGACAGTGTTGAGTTAAATCATCTCATTGGTTCAGTATGTTTACCTGTATGAGTTTTTAGACAGTTTTTCACCAAAAATGATTCATTTGAACTGGTGAAGACTAATTTTCACTGGGAACTATTCGACTATTACTCGAAGATTGCCCCGAACCTAAACTACTTTAAAATGACTCTGCGTAGTTGTGATAGAGTTGTAACATCCAAGCTTTACATGGTAGAAGTTACTCTGGGCCTTATTTATTTATTTTTGACAGTTTATAGTAGTTTATGTCTAACAATGAATCAAAACGTGGAATTATCTGCTGTGGCAACCCTTTGTAAGTATAGGAGCAGCTGAAAGTAGCATGCATACTTCCACACAGTACTTTTTGATAGGTGTCGTCTTTGGCTTTGCATGTTTCTCCAGTTAGTACAGTAGCATCCCTTTACACAGATGCTTTACCAGTCCAACGTCTGGTAGTTCGTAGGGTTTTTTGTTTCTATTGTTGTTTAATTGGGTGCTAGCAAATAGCTTGTAGGTGCTTATATTGCTCTACATCTTACTCGGTGCTGGTAAAAATGAGGGAAAACATATTTTAAGACAAAAAATAGTCTCGTAAACTATATCTTTGCAACTTAATGACTGTTTGACTGTTTCATTATATTAGGAAGTAATGTGTGTCGTTTGGTAGCAGTATCGGCTAACGCCAATCCAAGGCACAAAGTCAAAGACTTAATGACCAACATGGATCCAAATTGAATCAGTTAATAAAATCAACCACTCATGTGATTAAGATAATATATGAATTCCTTGTCAAATGTGTGTTTATTGGTTTGAAAGGTTTGTTTCCTTAAAGTAAAGAGCAATTAAGCTACCAGGCTGTTTCTAAATAACCACAATTTGATAATAAAAGACCGACCTGTACAGAATCAGTCACTGGAAGACCAGTAACCAGGCTTAATTTGGCTCATAAAATTTAACCAGTTTTATGAGCTCTTGTAGACATCTGACATTTTAGCTTCCAAGCAGCTAAGCTCAGTGTTTAGCCACAAATGCAAACTGACACAAATCAATGAAGGACTGAGGGGACCGAAGGTAATCAAAATCAATCTGCTTTAAATAAAAACCCTTCAAATCTTAATCAAATGTATGAAATCTTTAACTCGGCGGACACAGCAATTTAACACCAGCAGAAAGCGGTTAAGCTAGGGGGCTCTGCGCTAATCTGAGGCTGCATTAATCATTGATTCGGTGTCTGCCTGTAATTGATATGTAAATAGCATGTTTAACCTTCATTTACATGTGTGCTTGTGTTTGTTCCGAAGTCGCACACAAATGAGTGTGTGTTTGTGAGAAAGACAGAGGGAGTGTGGGAGTGCAAGAGGCATGTTGAAGGAGGGGCGGGGGGTCGCTTCCAAGTTACAAAAGAAGTTAATTAAAAATGAAAAAAGAGATCGAAGGGAGGGAGGAGGAGAGGGAAGACGGGAGTGGACGGAAGCAGTCGGGGGTGGATGGAGGGGGAGAGAGAGAGAGGGGAAAACAGGGAAGAAAAAAAAGGAGGGAGGCAAGCAGTGTTTTATTGAAAACGGGTGGACAAACAGTGTGTAATTGGCTGGGGCCGCAGGGGCTAAAGGAGAGGTTCAAAGAGAGGAGAGAGCGATGGAGAGCAAATTAACAGATAGTGGAGGAAAGATGAAGGGGAGGAAGAGGAGGAAGGGAAAGGGATGACAAGGGAGAAAGACAGGAAAAAAGAAATTGTTGACTCAGAGAAAGACGAGATTGGTGGATAAAAAAGGGATCTGTGTTACATGGCCAAAAGTATGTGGACACCTGAGCATTACGGCAGTGCGTGGTTGTTAAACTTCTTATTTCCAAACCACGTGTATTAATCCTGGAATGCTTGAAAAACCTCCTCATCTGGAAAAGGTGACCAACAGATTCTCAGAGCTGGGTGCAGGGATTTATCTCCATGAGTATGTTGTTTCAAGTTCCAGTGAGATAATAAAATATAACCCAAGTAGTGAGGTTTGAGTAATGGATCAAAGAGTTTGGAAGACTTATCTATCTTATGTTGAAAGTTGCACTTCATTTGGGCAAAGAAACTGTAACAAAGTTAGCCACTGACGTCCGGTCTTGAGGTCTGACTTACATTTGGCCTTTCACCTTTCCAAGGTGTTGGGTGAGGTTGATGTCAGCTCCTTGTAGAAGTCAATCAAGTCCTCAAACTCTACTTGGAAAATATTCTCTTTGGACTTGACTCTTTATGTGGGGAACTTCGCCGAACTAACGAAGAAATTTTTCCTTACAAAATGAACAAAATCTGATATCCCTATTCACTAACCTTCATCCCACCCTTTATTTAAAGAATGAAGGTGTAATGGTTTAACCATGGCTGCTTTCATGGAAAATAAGAAGCCAGTCATCACAGGATAATGTGAACAATGGCATGCATTTTCAGATGATCGTGTAACTGTCTAATTGTGGCATAAACTACGTGTCAATGGTCAGATCCAACCTAATGTCAGAAAGCTGTCTGATAGTTTTGATGTTAAGCAGTGGACCTTTTATACCTCTGCTGCTAATTGACAAGAGCCTTGATTCAAATAGCCACTGGAGATCCTTGTCAGGCACAAACAGTACTTCTCTGAGGACTCTTTGGTAGTCCAAGAAGTCCTTTCACCAAATTGTAGCCACAAAATATCATATCTGCTATAGATTAAGATGTCCTTTTTAAAGAACTAAGGCCAACTTACTCTGCAACAAGTATGATTGTATGTGAGGTGAGTCCAATAAAAATGGAATAAATCTGCTTCATTGCTAGGGATGGATATCGGTAAGCTATTTAAAAGGGGAGGCTGTGGTACAGAAGGTAGAACAGATCGTCCACCGATTGAACGAACAACCTTCCAATCTCCAGCTCATTGAGTCTACATGTTGAAGTTTCCTTGGACAAGATACTGAACCACAAATTGTCCCCAATGCATCCCGTGGTACGTACAAAGATTACCAATATTTTATTGATACCATTATGCCATTAGTGATTCTGCTTATTGGTCAAATTCTTTAGTAAAAAAGTGGGCTTCACCAGTTTTCATTACCAATGCATTGGCATTTGTTTGACATCAATGTATAAAAAGAACCAAAACATGACACCATCCGTAAAAGGACTTGATAAGCTTGGAAGCAAACAAATCTGATGGATTGGACACTTTGGAACTGGTTTTCAACAGGAACTCCCTTCCCCGGTCATTACAGTGCTGTTTTCTGATTGGTTTGTAAATGTAGGTATGGAAGCTTGTTTCCACCACAGAAACTGCGAGGAAGAGCTAAGTCGAAATTTTGAGTTAGTATCTCGAAATTTTGACTTCGCTCTGAATAACTCAAAATTTCGAGATAATAAATCAAAATTTCCAGTTGAGTCAAAATTTTGAGATATGTAACTGAAAATGTTGAGATAACTCAAAAATTTGAGATAATAAATTGACATTTTGAGTTAAGTTCAAATTTCGACATACTCAGCTGAAATCGTCCTGAATTTCTGACACTGCCTTGATTGTCTTTGGCTGCCACGGCCCTAAATCTTGTCCAATGTTTCAGAATGAAGGCCATTCAAGTTTCTCAGACAAATCTAAAATCAGAAAAAAACAAACCAGGGGTGTCATACATACTTTTAGCCACATAGTTTAAGTGTGGTCACTGCCCCTCAGGTAAATAAGGTTTATTACCATGTGGTACCTGAATGTCTGTGTGTGCACATGTGTGCTGACTAAGGTTTATCAGATTCTCAAGAGGCGAGGGGGGAAAAAAGCCAGAAGAAAGAGAGGTAAGGGAAAAAGGGAGGATGGAGGTATTCTCTCGCTCCGTCTGATTGAATGGAAGCTGAAAGGTCGCGACCTCTTTCTAAACACTCCACGGTTCTCAGCATTAATCAAATAACACTCACACACAAACACACCCTGAAAAACACACAGACACACTCCTGCGCTGACCTTCACACACTTGCATGCATGCACACCCATCACGCATACGTTTAAAAAAAACACACATACACACACACACACAAATGATACAGGCTTACGTAGGCAGATGCAAATAGTGGGATGTCTTGCATGTGTGTGACCTACACACACACACACACACACACACACTCTACCAGGTGAATTTAGATGGGATTATACACACATGCCACACTGTATAAACTCTCTCTCTCTCTCTCTCTCTCTCGCTCTCTCTCTCTCTCTCTCTCTCTCTCTGCAACTTCTTTATGTGTGTATTCCTTGATGTTTGTGTGTGTGTTTGTGTGGTCGTAACAGTGACATCTGCACCGTTGGCTAAACAGCTTGCGAATATGCTGATAAAAACAACGCCGGCAGCCAAATTTACAACACCTATAAAACACACTCTCTCTCTCACACACAGAGACAGAGTCTCACACATACATAAACACACACGTACACTCAGAGGGCGTATTATAGTGAGATTTACGGTGTGTCCGTGTGTGTGTTTGGGTTTATTGCAGTTTACAGGACGGCAAGAGCGTCTGTGTAAGCAACAACTACTATCTGTGTGTGTGTGTGTGTATGTATGTATGTATGGATAGGAGAGAAGTGTGTGTTTTGTTTTAAAAGGACATCCAGACTCAGAATTTGACTGTAAGACTTTTATTTTGTTTTGGTCCCAATTAAATTATATGTTTGTGCTTGTTCATTTTTCTCTTGTCGTTCTTGTTTGTTTTTTAGTTGTTCATCATGCAGCGTTTGTCGCCACTTTTGACCTTTAAGCTGTTTAATATTGTGTATTTTTCTCTATTGGTGCTAAATTTAATGGGAACATGATGTTTGTTATCAGGTCTTAACAAAAAAAATGTGTCTCTGTGGATCAGTACATGTGTTTATATCAGTATGTACTACTGAAGGTTTCATGTCATCACCTCGGTTGACAGTTGGCTGCAGTAAGGTGCTGAGGAAGTTGGCAATGTGCTGGTAAAGGCCAGGACAAGACGACTGTGAACATGGATTTACAGTGCAAGCAGGTGACAACAGCGCAACTTTGTCAACAGAACTCAAAAGGAGACATTTTTAATTTGCTGTTAGCTCAACAGCTAATTTGCACTTGTATCATGACTCAACTAAAAATGACCATTAAGATAATTATGGATGCACTGATCTGATATTCTGATATCCTGACTCAAGCTGCATCTGCCAGCAGACTCATCTATTCAGTTCAGTTCTATGCTGCTCTATATTTACTGCACCACGTGTCAGCACCAGTCTACTAGCTGCTAGCAGGAGTGCATGGAGGAAGCTAACATCCATCCATTTTCTGATGCTTATCCAGGTCCGGGTTGCAGGGGCAGCAGTCTAAGTATAGATGCCCATAGAAGACCTCCCTCTGCCCCAGCCACTTCCTCCCGCTCTTCCGGGGGTAACACCTAGTCATTCCCAAGCCAGCCGAGGGGTTTAATCTCTCCAGTATGTCCTGAGTCTGCCCCGGGGCCTCCTCCCTGTAGAATATGCCCAAAAGACCTCACCTAGGAGATGCCCAGGATGCTTACTGGTGCCTCGTAGATGAGGTTGGAGGGGAGAGCGCCTGATGGCTGGTTAGCTCATGGGGCCCTCCTGTGGGCTATGGTCCAGCTACATTAGGGGTGATAAGGGTTTGCTATCTGGATTGGATGGCAGTTGGGGCAGAGGCACCTGGTGGTTCGAAACCCATTTGTCAAAACTGGTTCTGGGAACATGGATTACCGACAGGGGCCTAACAGCAAAGGGTAAACTGTCTGGGGGAATTTCATGGCTGCTATGCCAGCAGCTTTTCTTTGAATGTTTGTTAACAGTTTTGACTGAACCAAACTGTGGTCAAGTGAGATGTTGTTGGCTTCTCTGTTATAAATGACAGAATTTTGCAGTAAAGACTCCCACGCTAAGCTGAAATGAGACTTATTTATTTTGAGTGTTTTCTTACTGTGACAGTAGTTTATTAATGTAAATGTACATTTTATTTTTCTGGAGGACCTGTTGAAAGGAGATGCACTGTAAAATGTTATATATTGGCTTTAATTTTTTAAATTATGCAATCTTGTTGCCTTAAAAAAGAAACAAATGGCACAAAAAGAAAGCAAAACCTGCACGAGTGGGAAAAGTTCTACCTTTTTGTCTATTTTGGGTTTGCGGTGTAGGTCAAATAAGGTTAGTGTAGGAAAAAGTACAAGAACTCCACTTAAGTAAGACACTTTATATAACCTTAGTTTAATAAATTTTCTAATATCTAGACTAATAAAATATCACTATAATTGGTTGTATTTTAGGAAAGTTAAGAGTATTTGTCTCTTAACCCATAATCTAAATACTACACACAAAGATCTTAGTTTTATCACATTTCTGTGCTCCATACTCTGCACAGTTACACAAACACTCTTATTTTTGTTTTATTGATATTTGAACAATAAACCTGAGCACGATCACTGTCATTAATCGCTACATGAGTCTTAGTCACGGTGGCCTGATAATACACAAATACACATGAATCAAAGTCTAAACACAACATAATTAAATTAATTACCAGAGTATTAAATTGAGTATTTGAAGTTAAATGACAGTCTCATAAGTCTTTGCCAGTGCAGAAGAAGCAAGTTTACATACTGCACTTCTCTTTATGGGGGTAAAAAGTACAGTTAAATCAATAAAACTAAGTAAAGTTCAAAAAGTACAAATGTACTACTTTAAACTAAATGAGGACATTATGCAGTTTGAAGCTGGTGGGATAAATCACAGGACACTGCTCTTATTCTGCAGCTTGCATTTTAAGTCAAGTCACAAATCATACTGTAAATGGGTAGGAACCCAAAGCAGAGCATCTGAACAGAAGGTAAATATTAAACACTTCCTCCCCTTCCTTAATCAGGATCACCATTGTGCCATCGGGCAAGGCACTGACCTCCCAGCTTCCAGAGCGATCTGCAGCTCAGTGTGCCTGTGAATGTGTGGGAGTGTGAGAACGTGCAACAGGAAGTCATTAGAAATGAGCGTAAACATGCTCATGAAACATTTTCACTGGATAAATACGGCACCATTCTCAAAAAGAGTCAGTGGACTCAGAGCAGGAATAAAGGCCATGTGTGTTTATGCAGCCCTATATCAGGAGC